>PVJL010004850.1:109685-120433 GCA_004026885.1 Lyroderma lyra
GGGCGGGGCAGGTGCCGGGAAGGGAGGGGGGAACAGGCACCCGAGGGGGCGGGGCAGGTGCCGGAAAGGGAGGGGGGGACAGGCACCCAATGGGGTGGGACAGGTGCCAGGAAGGGAGGGGGGACAGGCACCCGAGGGGGCGGGGCAGGCGCCTGTGGGGTCCCTGTGCGTCCCTTGCACCTTGTTTGCCACAGCAGGTCAGCCCTCTCCTCCATGTGCACGTTTTAAAATAGTGTCGCTTGGCCACACGCCCTGGCCGGGGTCACTCCGCTGCTGGCGCCACAGCCTCGGGCGGGGCGTGCGGGTGGGCACCGCCTGGGACAGACGGAGCCGGCCCTGAGGTGGTGGCGTGGATTTTCTCTGGATGCTGCCTGCTAACGCGGAGGTTGCTCACTGCCGGCACAGAATGACCCCACGCCCGTCAGGCGGGGTTCTCGCTGACCATCCCTGACAAACGCGTTTCGTGTGGCTCAAGCCCCATTCTCCCCCGACGCATTAGAAACCAGGGATGTTAGTCGGCCCGTGTGGGGTCCGTCAGTGCGGGGGCGGGGGGCTTCGGACACGCAGGGGCCGCTGTGAGGACCGAGTCGGCCGGTGGGGCTGGAAGGGACTGCTGCAGATGCCCGCGGGCTGCGGGGGCGAAGGGCAAAGGGCAGGCGCGTATGATGGAGGCGCCGCTGGATGAGCAGAGCAGGAAAACCTTAACCCACAGAGAAGCGGAAGTGGGTAGATGGAGACCATTCACGTTTTTCTTTGCGTTACTGCCCATTTGTAGGCAGCTGTGCTCACCACTATACCACCAACGCACATTACTGCCCATTTGTAGGCAGACCGAGCTGTCTTCTGGTGAATTCAGCCCCTAGGGCCGGGGTGTCCAACCTCGTGGCGTCCCTGGGCCACGTTGGAAGAATTGTCTTGGGCTCCACGTAAAGGACACTCACACTAAGGACAGCCGACGAGCTAAAAAGGGTCCGCGCATCATTTTCGTCATGTTTTAAGGCAGTTTACGAATGCGCGTTGGGCCGCATTCAAAGCCGTCCTGGGCCACGGGCTGGAGAGACGTGCTAAGGGATTGCAGAAACAGTGCTGCCATCTCCTCGTGGATATCAGGGCACAGGGTGACAGCGTTGTAAGGACACAGTGAGACCGAGGATGTGTGTGCCGCAAATGGCAACTCAGTGGGTGGCACCGGTCCTGGTCTCCTCAGCCCCAGTCAGTGGCGCGTCACAGCGTGTAGGGAAGGGCTGCAGGGTCCCCCGTCTCCAGATGCCTCCCAGAGCAGATGGCTTCCCTCTTTGTTCCCACCTAGGCGTTGCCCAGGGGCTCATCACTGGCATAAGAGGACTCTGCAACGGCCTGGGGCCGGCGCTGTATGGCTTCATTTTCTATGTGTTCCACGTGGAGCTGACTGAGTTGGAACCGAACTTGAATTCTAACAAGGCAGCCCTGCAGGTAACTGGGTGACAGCAGCCAGTATGTCTGGCTGTGGCACAGCCTCTGACCTTGAGTTTGGAGCATGCTCCTCTTGGTGCTGCTGGACTTGACAGTAGAAAGTGCTGTGCTCAGGGCTTCCTGGGACTGCGGATCGTTCCAGAGATTTACTTCTACGGAAAGTCTGTCGTCACTGTGCATTTCTCTGCCCACCTGCGCAGTGACTCTGGTCAGCAGGCCGTCCTCTGCTGAAGCCCAGGCCAGATGACGTAGAAAGTGACCTCACCCTCCAGCTAGAAGCCAAGCTGCAGTGCTTCCCCCTCCTAACTTGGTCTTTCTTCCCTCCTCCCACGTGAAATTCAGTACAGACTTCTGTACAAGTCGGAGTTAATGTTCGTGTACAGACTGCATGGCCTGAGGTCTGGGATGAGATTAGAGATAAACAGTTACAGGTTTGCTTCCACTGGAAAAGTGGGGGCCGAGCAGGGACAAGGTGCCCTCTGTCACATTGTAAACACTGCTGGGCTCCGGGAGGATTTGCCATGACAGCGAATGGAGCAGTGGTTTATGGGAGAATGACACACTTGGAGGTGGGGTTTTCTTGCTGTTGAGGACTGATGTGGGGTTGAAGAGACTAACCCAATGTCGTCTCTGTTTGTCCCCCACGCCCTCAGGGAGCTGCCGTCCCAGGCCCGCCGTTTCTCTTTGGGGCATGCATAGTTTTCCTGTCTTTCCTGGTAGCCTTACGCATCCCCGAGTACAGTAAAGGCGGCGGCGTCAACCTGGCCGGCACCCCAGTGCGGGGCGGCGACGAGGACATCGAGCCCCTGCTGCAGGACAACAGCATCTGGGAGCTGTCTTCCCTCGAGGAGCCGGGGAACCAGTGCACTGAGCTGTGAGCTTGGCAGGACAGGCGGTCACAGCCGCGGCCCAGAGGAGCCACCACGCGGACACGTCACGGTGCTGGAGGGGGGCGCCAATGGCTCCATCAGGGCCACGTTCCATGCACACCCCTCTGCCTCCTCCCCATCCTCCTCCTGTTCCTTCTCTCCCATCCCTTTTCTTTTGGTTTATACTTAGAACAAGTTAAGATTTAAAATATGTTCCTGCAAGTAGTGTGCAACTCTCCACGTTATCTGGAGTCCAGACTCTGAAACTCGAGTAGGAAAAGTCCCGTCCCTGCTGCAAGGACGGCCGTCCTTCCCTGCTTCTAGGCCTCCCCAGCTGCTCAGAGGGAGGTGCGGGATTGCGGGGGGCCGCCGTCCGGGCAGGGCTGGAGGGGAAGAACCCCTTCTGGTCTCCTTCCGCCCCGCCTCTCTGAAAAGTGCCCGCATAGCCCGTGGGTATTGCTGAGCGTCCGGGGTCACACAAAACCCCGGCCTAACTCGCCGTCCCTCGTCTCCACCTAACAGTCTCGGCCAGAAGGAACTCCGCATACACACCTCTGAATATTGATGGCATTGATCTGTGATCATCTTTGCCAGGGACGGAAATTTTTCTTACACATTTAAGTGATGAAGAACTAGCAATTCAGATTCTTGGACCTGCTGTGGCGGTCAGATCCAAGGTGGTTTCATAGAAGAAAAGATGACACGAGGCATTCTGGTGGCAGCGTAGAAACTGGAGGGCACTTCCAAGGAAGTTGTCAGCAGCGTACACATTCCTGAGTGTGGGCGAGGGTCAGTAGCTGGACACCAGTGGTGTTCATGTCCAAGTTCACACTCATTCTTACTGTTTCCTCCCCACATCCCTGTGTCCTGCTTCTCAGTGTTTCTCATTCGTCACACTCTGGCCTTAACTGCTCTGTGTAATGTGCTTTGGTTTTCAGGTCTTTATTTCTATCTGTTTATCTGACTTTTGAATCTCGTGGGGAATATGTACATCAAATTTCTTTCTAAAATAGGATGGTTTAGGAAGCTCAGTTTCACAATAAGTGTCTTGCTAATTTTTTGAGATGTTTTATGGATAAAGAAATCTTTACAGATTTATACGTATTTTGCTGCACCAGTAAATGAACCCTTAACTAGGGCCTACCTTTAACAGAGCACTCCCTCGAAAGTTTTATAGGTACGAAATACATGTAGATATTTGTAAGGAGTTTTAGTTCTTTTTTGATGGAGTGCTGTGTAAATCTTGTATTTATAAATGTAATAAAGGTGTTGACAGAAAAATATATATACAACTTTTATAAAAAATTACGTATGGACTGAATACATGAAAATAAAATATATTTTGAAAACTGTTCTGCTGTGAACAGAGATAACATATCTTTTTACTATGCTGTTTGTTGGTTTTGAAGTTAAGCTTCCTAATACATAATAATGCAAAATAAATTTGCAGTGGGTACTTTTTATGTTTTTTGTGTTTCTTTAACAATGCAAATAGTACCCTTGCCCTTTAGGTTCTTCTTTGTTTGGCTTTCAACTAAAATAAGTTGCTAATCCTTAAGCTGATGCAAAATGTACGAGGTCAGACAATTCCGTACACTCATTCTAGAAAAAGTACTACATACCTCACTGCTGACAATACCCAAAATCTGACAATGAAGTCTGTTAACTAAGCGCATGGTGACAAGTTTGTGAACTTAATTGTCAGAATTTGGGGACGACAGCACCTCTGATGGCCATACTAGAAGAAGAGTTCCAAAACTGCCGTGAAGGGTGGACGAGGCGCTGACGTCGGCGCACAGGATGACGGTAGTGATACTCAGCAGTGAGGTGTGCAGCACTTTTTCTAGGATGAGTTCACGAAATTGTCTGACCTTGTGTGTATTTTTTTAATTTTTCATTTTTAAGAAACTTCTTTCAAAATCTCCCTTCAAAAACCGATCATAACTTTTTTTTTTTAAAGCAGGGACCTCAGGTATTGGTGCACCCGTATCGATCAGCAGCATTAGTCACAGTAGCCAGAAGGTTTCAGAAGCAACCCAAGTGTGCATTGTTGGGTGACTGGATAAGGCAAATATCGTATGCGAGGGGGGTGCCCCAAAACCTGGAATGATCTTCTGGAGGACGGGCCCCTTGTAGCACAGGCTTCCCCCGCTGGGTAAGGGTTCTAGGAGCCCGTCTGCATCTTGTACCAGCTGGCGTGGTTGTGAGAGGCTGCATTTGTATTCAGTGAATTTTTTTAGTCTTCAAACACGTTTGCCCATTTCATGGTGGGTGATTGACACAACATGCGGCATGACAGCACACCTGCCCACACTGCGTTGAGTGTTGAGCAGTTTTGGACCCAAAACATGACGACCTCTGTGCCCCATCCTTCTCCCAAGCGACTTCCTTTTTGTTTCCCTGGATGAAAAAAGTCCTCAAAGGGAAACGTTTTGCCGATGTGGAAGAGGTGACACAAAAACAGCAGAAGCAGTACAGGCATCAACATCAACAAGTAGAAAAACCGTTTTGAGCGGTGGGAAAAGTGTCTTAATAGGTGTACTGCATCCAGTGGAGAGTCCTTTGAAGGTGACTGAAGTTTAAATATGTAAGAACAGGGAGTTCCCTGATGGTGTAGCGGCTTAAGGCTTTGGCGCTGGCGCTGTCAGTGCTGTGGCCTGGGTTCGATTCCCAGCCAGGGAGCTACCTGCATACCAGAAAGCAAAAAAAAAAAAAAACCAAAAAAAAAAACCAAATACACAATATTTTATAAATAAATGCCAGGGTTATTTTGGTGTCCCCATCCACATATGTATATAAATATATATATAGGTACCCTTTCCCCTTCACCAAAAGGACCACAGTCATCAATCCCATGAGCTCCGATGAGCCGATCTGTGACTGTGGGATTTGCTTTCACGGGGACCAAGGTCTCACTTTGGCACAAGCCTGCTGCTGTTCTAGAACCATTAGTGGTTGGTGGGGCCTTGGGCATGTGCAGGTGTGCCCCATCTTGGTGCAGTGCATTTTGTTTCCTTTTATGTCCATATCCTCTCTGATAATAAAAATCGGTGCTCAGGTAGACGGAGGAAAGGAAAATTTCCAGATATGCTCATGTCACTTTAACAATTCGAAGTGAGATCCAGCCCTAGGATTGGGGGAGCCCTTTCTCTCTCCCACTCCCCACTCTGGAGATGCCCTCAACCAGCGGTGACCCACAACCTTTCCTGGGCTGGGAGCAGGCCCCTGACCCCTGGAGCTGAAAGAACTGGGGCCCCGTCCCACTGTGCCCAGGGGATAGCCTGGCCCTGCCCAGGCTGGAGTCACCCCTCCCTGGTGAGTCCACACCGCCTGGCTCAAACCAGGCCCCCAGCCCTCCCAGCCATTGGCTGCTGGGCTCCAAGGAGGCTCCAGTTAGGGGAGAGGAGGGGACTGGGGGGTCAGGTAAATGTTGGGAACTAGTTGGGTGGAGCCAGAGGCACGTGGTGGTGACACGCCCAGTCAGTGCAGACGGAGTCCAGACCTGCGCTGGAGGTCACTGCGCTGTTTCCAGCCTGCGTGGATCTGCACGTGAACGCCCATGCGTCCATGCGTGACCTTCCGTGACCCATGTAGTCTATGTATGTTCTACTCCTGGATTTGACCGCTGGAGCCTTTTCAAGAAGCTTAATGTGGCTTCTGCTGGCACCATTGTGCTGAGGTGCTCAGTTCACCGCAGGAGCCTTCAGAAGGTGTGACCCAGTGACCACCGTGGGGCCAAGCCTGAGACCTGCCCACAGGGCTGCTGGGTGAGGGGCATCTGTCTCCAGAGGACCCATTGGAGGCGGGCTCCATGTGGAAAGTGACTCCTTTATTGTTTTTGTTTTGGGTGTGAGATAGTGAGGGGGAGGAGCACTGGTCATATGTTTATCTGTTCTCTGCTTCTGATCACAGAGTACTAAAGATCCTTTGGCCTATTAATATACCTGTAATGGCAAATTGCCTCTACCTGAATCCCAGCCTGCATTTCTCCAGGCTAATGGATGGAGACTCCTGCCTGAAGTTTGGGTCTGAGCTAACAGAGATTTGGAGATTCACCTCTTCCTTAGGTCCCGCCACTTTCTCCTGACCCTCACCCAAAAAGCTGCTTGGTCTAGACGGCTCTATGAATATGGAGGGGGGAGAACTAGGAAGCTCCCTTCTCAGTGTGTTGGCATTTGTATTAAAAAACAAACAAACAAAAAACCCACCAACTCTTATTCCAATCTCTGATCTGTTGATTATGAAATATTGGATATGCCAAACACAGGGGTCCGGTGACTGCGACATACAGGTTACGTGAAATACTAAACATGTCTTTTGTGCTATGAGAAAATACATTTCTAGAAATGTTTAATTTGTAGAGAATGTATCAATGTAAATAATAACGCCTACAGCAGAGAATTGTTTACTTCCTACTCTGCAGTAGAAATGAAGGTGTCCTTACAGGTGAAGAATTCTTAGGTGCAGAGGAGGTTTGGGCATCAAACGTACGGTGATGCAGCCAGAACTGACTCCAGGTGGTGAACACTTAACAGCATGTGGATGATGCACGATGGAATTGCACACCTGGAACCGTGTATTTTTTACTAACCAGTGTCACCAATTCTCATAGGGAATTAAAGATACAGAAATAAAAAATAGTAGGGAAAGCAACTGCGTATACAAGAAAAATTGAGTATGTTTGGTATAAACAAAGGTATGAGATGTGGAGAGGTGTTTTTGAGGGAAAAGACATTACCTTTGTCCTGAAGCGATGCTCGTTTCAGAACAGAAAAGAGGGAAACAGGACAAAATCTGAATGTAAAAATGGAGAGGTGCAGAAGGTTTGTGGAGGGAAATTTGAGAGAGGAAATGTTACATATGGTTAAGCTGAATAAGACTGGAATAAATTTAACGAAGCAAATTAATTTATCTAAAATAAGGTGATACAGAAGCAAAGCTACTTGTTTTTCAGTTTGTTAAAGAAGAAAAATTGTCTGCATTGTTCCACTTCCACGTAAGACATTATGAAACGTGTTCTGTCTGCAAGGCAAAGATGCTGTTTTCTTAGGCAAGTGTTCTGCCTTGGGTCCTGATGAGTTCTGACAACATTTAGGCTTTGGTTCTGGACTCATCGCTGGGTTAGAGTCGGACTTCTGTTTTCCTACCTGTGAAGTGGAGACGACAATTGTCTCTGCTTCCTCTCGTAAATTGGAAGCAGTCGGTGAGATGCGGCCTGTGAATGTCATAAAACGGGACTGAACTTCAGAGTGAGCTCATTTTTACACAGAACAGGAAAACGCTCTTACTTGTTAGCGAGTGGGCATTTTAGGAATGACGCTTGTCACCTGGAAAAGCTGTTGTCTGCTGCCACCTCGTGGTCACCTGGTTGGTGTGCTTCCTCTAAATGCTATTATTCTCTGCCCCCCCCCCGCAGGTTTCTTTAGACTTGAATTGCCCAGATCACCAATATCAGCTTCAACTAAAAGGGGAAAAAAACCTAGAAATTATACACAAACATGTTGCACTCTTGGTTCATTCTTTTTAAATAAGAGAGAAACTATAAAAAGACATGAGGCATGCTGGACAATTGACATTTCACCTGTAAAAGATTTCCTAGAATCATTAGCCAGTTATTGGGACCAAATTAGATGCCGAGACAAGATCAGAGACCAACAGTGATTTCGCCTGTGAGTCTGTTGTAAGAAACTCGTGAGGTTCCTAATAGTAGAATTGTAACTGTTTTGAGCGGGTTTTTTTTTTATGCCTTATTGACTAAATTACTCCATTTAGACAACAACGCGGTTTACTCTAGTGCAGCAAAATGTACTTTCATTTTAATTTAGTTAAGTATTCAGGTAGAGCATTAGGTATGTCTCCTCTTGAAGGGCGCCAGCCTCTCCCGAGAGCGGGGGGCAGGTGGTCAGGAAGGTGGCCAGCGTAGCCGTGATGCTTGTGGTGGCATCTGTTCTGAGAAAACTTGGGTTAACTCAGGGTTCGCCCTGCAGGGCCTGCAGCTTCTGGGACAACTTGGGACCTCCTTCTGCACCTGCGGCACCTCAGCATCTCCTCGGAAGGTGTGGACACGGGAGGGAAACACAGGGAGAGGCTTCCTGTGCGTGAACTCTGCTGAGGGGGTTGTGGGAGGGGGGTCGGTCTTCAGAGGACCCAGCAGGAAGGACTTGGTGTGGGAAATTCTTGGTTCCTGATTTTCATTTGTGGTGGAACATGGTGAGGATCGAGGAGCTCTCCCTGCACTTTGGGCCTGACCTAAGGAGGAGGTTTGGAGATTTCAAGCTCTTTCTTTAATCCTGCCTACGTCCCCCTGCCCCACCCCCTTCTGGGAAAGCAGACTTGGGCTGAATGGGACACATAAGATAAACTTCAGAAACCTGGAAGCTCCCTCCATGCTGTGGTGCCATTTTGATAAATAAACCTCTCCTTACTCCAGTCTCTGATGTATTGAATATTAAATGTTTGGTGTGCCAATCACAGGGCCTTGTGGAATATTAGAAAGGTCTATTGTGCTATGAGGAAATACGCTTCTCAAGATGGTTCAATTTGTTCATGAATGGACCAGTGTATAGAATACTACTACAGATGGATGTTAACTGGTTTCCTGCCGTGAATACCCTCATACGGTGCACGCATCTCTTCTTAGTTCCGTAGGACAAACTCCGAGCAGTAGAGTGTCTGGATCACTGGGTCTACAAGCACTTTTTCTGCTCTGACCAAGTCTTTGGAGGTGACGTCAGGAAGGAAATCAGGCTCCTGGTTTAAGCTGTCCATGGAGCAATGAGAACAGTTTGTATAGACAATGTTGTCCATATCTTACTATTCCAATTCCATTTTCCAGTCAATTGTCCTCTCAATAGATGATGAAAAAATATGAGTATAAATATAAATACTTCAGCCTAATAGAAATGTCTCAAATACAACTTTATTTATAAAAATCTCACCTGTAGTCTTAATATGTTCACCCCTATGAATTCAGCAACCTTATTTAAAATGAGATAAACAGCTGAGTCACTCATAACCATCATCATTAAAACAGTAAATAACACTTACTAAACATTTGCTCTGTACCAGTCATGGTGTGAAAGCTTTTACACACAGAACCTCATTCATTTTTTTTGTTTTTTCATTTTTATGTGGGTAGTTCTCTGACTGGGAATCGAACTCAGGCCACAACGTTAACAGCGCTGAAGCCTAACAGGGAACTCCTAAATTTGTTAGGCAGAAACCCTAGCAGATGGATTAATGATCTCTAATTTACCAATCACAGCCAAAGGCGTTGCAGGTCCCTCACAGCCTCTCAGGGGGCAGAGCGAAGGCCTGAGCGTAGGTCTGTCAGGTTGATGCCTACTTAGTGCTATTGATTCTGAACACGTTCGCTCCCGTGTGAATCACTAAGCGTATTGATGAGATGAACAGCTGACTGGCTCAGACCCATCACCAACGCAGGTGTGTCCAACCTCGGTGAGATGCGTTTGTTTCCTTTTACGTCCATTTCCTTTCTGATAAATAACGTCTGAGCTCAGGTAGAGACTTTGGAAACTTAAAGTCAAACATGTCCAGAATCACTGATGTCACCTTAAAGTTGAAAGTGAGACACGACCCCTGGGTGGGGAAGCCCTTTCTCTCACCCATCCCCCACTGTGGAAACGCGCCATCCAGTGGTGACCCAAGGCTCTTCTGGGGCGGGGAGGAAGCCCTGACACCGAGGGGTGGAGCGGGGCTGAGGGGACTGGGCCCTTCTCATTCTGCCCAGGTGGGCAAGCCCCTCCCAGGGGAGGAGCTGGGTTAGGCCACGCCTCCAGGCCCCTCCCAGCCTTTGACTGGCTCCAAAGAGGCCTCAGCTGGGGGCTGGAGGTTGGGACTGGGCTCCAATTTAAGGCCCCAGGGCGGAGGTAGAGGATGAGAACCAGCTGGGAGGAGCCGAGGTGCAGGTAGGTGGTGACTGGTGTGTCACCTGTAAGGGCTGCAGTTCCCTGCTGTCACCTGTGTCAGCTCTACAGCATGATTCTTTACAGACACTGGACTTGCCCACTCCATCACCATCACCAACTACAGTAAAAGGGGGTGACGTCACACGTCACACACAAACAGCTTGTGCACACGGGTCCTTGTTCTCTAATAATAAAGGAGGAATGAGAACAGGTGGGAAGGCGCCCTGGACGATTGCTGTGTCCCTGTAAGACAGTTACCTGAGCTTTGTGACCCGTGTCGTTGGGAACAAACTAGAAGCCAGTTGTGGTGTTGCCTGTGGGTTAGGGTTAGGGTTAGGGTTAGGGTTAGGGTTGGGGTTGGGGTTGGGGTTGGGGTGAGGGTGAGGGTGAGGGTGAGGGTGAGGGTTAGAGGGTGAGGGTGAGGGTTAGAGGGTGAGGGTGAGGGTGAGGGGTTAGGGTTAGGGTTAGGGTTAGGGTTAGGGTTAGGGGTTAGGGTTAG
>PVJL010004851.1:0-120327 GCA_004026885.1 Lyroderma lyra
GGGAGGGGGTGGGAGAGGAGGGGGGGAAGCTAAGTATAAGGTGATGGAAGGAGAGGTCACATTAGGTGGTGAACTTATTATACATCAAGTTGACAATGCACTGTGGAGTTGTATGCCTGAGACCTATGTAATCCTTGCTAACAGATGTCACCCCAATAAGTCTAACAATAAAAATGAATTAAAAAAAAAAAAAAAGAAAACACCTGAAGAAGAAGCTGACCCAAGACTAGCAGAAGAATTGATGGGAAGCCTGAGGATCCAGCTGAAGTTAGGGCTGTGTGGTTTTCTTTCTCCAGCAAAATAGGGCAGAGAGTAAGGGAACTGAAAGTTGTGATAAGAAATCAATTAAGGAGGATAAGGCTGGAGAGAGAAGAAGAAAAGAGCAGAAGGTAGCTGATAAGCCAGTAAAACTGGGGGAATCTGTGAAATTAAAGTTCCTTTGAGCTGAAAGAGCAGTATAGTATGAGTGAATTCATGAGAAAGCTGGGAGAATAGTAGGTTGTGGCCAGTTGCAATGTTCAAATACTAGATTTTAGAGGTAGAAAAGATTCAGGTCAAGGACAGACAGATTCCAGGGAGTAGAGGATGTCTCTGGAATTAAAGTGACTCAGGAACATGCAAACTGTACTATTGGATGGATCATCCACCTAAGTAAATGGTGAAATTTCCTGGGATGATGGCAGAAACTGGAGTAAAGAGAAAAACTGCATTAGGCCTTGACTTTTGCTTGGAAGCTGAGTAGGTGATGGGATGAAATGGTATTGGCTTAAGGTAGTAGTCTGAAACTGTGAAATGAGCTTTAATACAAGAAACACAATAGACTAGAAACAGCGTTGGTGGGTTACAATATTTAGAGAGTAGACACAGCCAGATCTAAGGATTATGAAAACAAAAGTTGACGTAAGTGAAACCATTTTAAAATGGAGCCAGAGCAGCCACTCAAGAGAAATGGCTTGCATATTTTGATCCTTGAAAGTTTGGAATGTTTGAACTGGGCAAAATAACCTTTGGATTGGGGCAGAGCAACATTTGCCATATAAAAATTATTTTTTGTAAAACTAATAAGAAAGCAGACATTCTGACCATAAAGACTGTTGATTGTGGACACTCTGAAGATAGAATCAGTAATTGGCCATGTATAGCTAAAGAATAATTCAGCTTGTTAGCACCGATAGAAATTCCTTTCTCCTTTTCAAGTAATCATTTCCTTTCCTTTCCTCCTAAAAACCCCTTGCCTTCACCCTGTAATTAGGACCCAATTTGGGTTTCTAGTTGAATCTGTGCCCCTGAATTGCAATTCCGTGATCATAAATAAATGCTTGTTGCCGCTCGCTTTGGCTTTTTATTTTTATGTTAACAAAACCCAATGTTACAATAAATAAGGAAATGGACCAGGATAGTGTGAAAGTAGTGGTAGGTTTCTGGTTAGGCTTCATTTGGAAATGATATTACCAGAAGAAAAGAGATGTCTGGTGAGCAATAAATGATCTCCAATTTCAAATGGTCTAATTTTGCCTAAGGTATTTCTAGGACTAATGTTCAGAACTTACTAAATCACACCTGGGACTACATGAGGCTCCTTCAGACATTTGAAGATGTTCTTACCTACCCCTAAGCCTTCTTTTGATCAGTCTAACCATCCCCAATTCCTTTCACTAACCTTCACTTAACTTATTCATGCTTCTCAGGAAAAATAGCACTTGGTTGTGATTGATGTCATCTTAAAATGCGGCACTCAAAATCAAACAAAAATTTCCAAAGGCATTCTGACCGAAAGAGAACATAGTGGAGCTCTCACCTTTCCTACCTGCAGTCTAAAATGGCTTCATGGAGCCAAACAAAAGACCTTGATATTATTTTCTGGAATGTCCTCATTTTTCTCTCCAATCTCTTCAAATGTACTTGTTCCTGAACAATAATTTGCTCATTGATGACAATTGAGAACAATATGAATAGTAATGATGGTGACATGATGAAGCTCAAAGCAATGCATGGGTACCAGGTGTTTTATGAAACTTGCAGGAGCACTCATGATGTAGCTCATGATTATTCAGATTATGTTTTGCTTGTCTAACCTGAACCTTATATATAAAACAAGGAATGTGACTTGCTCAGGGACCTGCTATCCTAATGCCCAAGTTACTTCCTTAACTCAGGTATCACAAGCCAAGAGTGTTAATGTGGCTTCCAGAGGTAAGTAACTTATCTCCACCCATCAGCTTACACAGTGGAAAATTCTGATTCATACAATAGGCACAATTAAAAAAGTATTCAGCAGTCTGCTTCTATTTGGCACTCCATTGTTTGTTAAATTTTACCCTTAGGCTTAATAAAAAAGTAAAATCTATTAAAAATGTACTTAAAATTCACTTATAGTTACAAGTTGCGGTTTGTTTGATGTGGAATGATCACCTCTTTTCTAAAAAACAATCCAAGTTCTTGATTATCAGACTACAGTCTCATAGTCAGAATACCAGCTGATACAAAGCAAGTTGAAGTTAATAATAAACAGGAGGTAACACAGTTTTGGAATGTAAGTTTCAGTGCTGCAAGGTCTGGTTTGGGGCCATTCCTCTTAGGTGCCCCTACTAGTTAATGCCGAACACAGTGAAAATAAAATTAATGAGAAATTATAAAGTAATGAGGAGTCATTCATACCATTGAAAAGTAAAGGAAATGTTAAATAAATTAATTATAAACATTGAACATCACATAAAATGTTAGATAAGAAGCCCTCAAATGTATAGTTTAAAGTAAATGAAACTGGAAACAACATAGCTACAGGGGATGGGGAGGGAGGGAGGTTGTTTGTGTGAAGATCATTAGATTGAGACCTAAATTCTCAGTCTTTAATGCCCCCTAAGTTAGCATGGGCTAGTCACTGCTCCTCTTGGAAGGGAGTGGGGGAAGGAGGAGGGGAGTGAGGGAAGAAGGAAGAAAGGAAAGCCTTTATAGGAAGTACCACAGAGGTTTATTCTCATTTGCAAGTTGTCCGGACACTCCACAGAAGCCATCTGCAGAAATAAGACATGCCAGGCCACAGGGGAATAAAGTCTGAGCTTCCCTGGGCATACTGTTCCTATTCTAGACAGTGCTGTATCGGACTGAGTGGTAGATTGTTACACTGATTGTTCCCAGTGAGTCACAACTTCCGGTATCTGTGCCACTGTGCAGTCCCTCTTAACTTTGACTCTGGACTTGGCCATGTGACTTTTCTCAGCTAATATAAGATCCTCACCTGTACTACAATACATTGGGACTTGTCCTCTTGGAATGCTGCCACTGCCACATGAACTAATGGGTCAGATTCCCAGAGAGTGAAAGGCCACATTTAGGGAGAGACCTAGATGTTTCAGCCTATTTCAGATTCCAGCTGATCCACAAGACCAGACGAATAACCATCCAGCTGACCCACAGATCCATGAGCAATATTAAAGTGTTATTGTTTAATGTTGCAAAGCACTAGGGTTTTGTTATGCAGCAAAGGATAATTGATACAGCTGGAAAGATCAGACTAGAGGACTAAAAATTTCTAATTTAGAAAATGTTCCTAGAATCCTAGAGCCTTAAAAATCCTATTATGTTTTCAGCCTCTCTGACAATCCCAGCTCCCTCTGTGAGTGCCCCATGAATTTCCACCATTTCCTTTCTAATAAGCTATAGGAAAAAGGAGGGGATTTTTTATCATATCCATCGCAGCTTGTCATACATGTGATGTAGGTCCCTGCAAGTCGATGTAATATTAATATATCTTCTCCTGAACACTCATAGTTTTGTCTCTGTGGCCACTGTGGTATTTATACTTCCTACCCCTTTATTAAAATTATAATTGTTGTTATTCATGACATTTTTTTCCTTTTAGATATTGTGCTCATTGCCATCAGGGACTGTTTCTTTTTGTTACCTCCTCTCGCCCTGCAATAACAGACATTTACTACATGTTTGATAAACAAGCAGAAGCAATTATTTATTTCCTTTTCACATTAGTAATGGAAACCACAGACCTATAGATTTTAAACACGTTATTTGAGTAGGAAGAGAAAGAAAAGCAGGAGGAGAAGGCAAAGGAGAATCACATGTAGCTTCTCTTCTTAACTCAAAGTGACTAAAAGTGACTCCCTCCAGTCTGTCTATATTTTTTGCCCCACCAACAAAAGGTCTCATGATAAATATATGTAACTCTTAGGAAATACTATGAGGAGCTTAAACAGAATTCCATTCTAACTACAATATCTGTTAAGTTGGATCAAGATGAAAATTTAATAAAGACAAATATTCTCTCATGAGCATTTTCCGACTACAATAAGAGCATCATCAAGGGAATGCTATACTCTTTGCCTTGACCTGTGTCCTCGGAAATCCATCTTTGTGCAGTTAGTCCTTCTTTGGGGTTGAGAGTGATATAAAATAAATAAAATGAGTAAGTCGATCTGAAAGAATTTATAGTCTAGTTGGAGAACCAAAAACAATGACAGTGTTGAATAATAATTTGAGATGATGCATTACTAAAATTGTAAAATGAAAAAAATAAAATTATAAAATGAATTCTGTAAAAATAATCCTTCCATGTCAGAGTTCTAAAAGTCCTTTGTATTTTAAAATAATAGTTACTCGATGTGTGTCATTTACATCCTAGGGATAAAGGATTTATAGTATTGCATATAATGAATGATAATGACAAATAATAAAACTTCAAGGGAAAATAAAAATAGAGGCATATGATTCTGTGGCAAGATAGTAATATAATCCCCATGAGACTATCCTCTCTTTCACACAGAATAGCATCACATCTCAGAACATGCAAGTTACAGTTGAGATCATTCATATTGATAATATGTTAGGTTATAAATCTATTTAACGTTGATTTCCAAAAATTAGTTTATCCAGACTATTCAGGGAGGCACCGATTCTCTCTGGGCAAGTCCATATTTAGATTCATTCATTTCTTCAACAAACATATATTAAGTATGTACTCTGTATCATGCACTGGGCTAGACTCTGGGAATACAAACATGGTGAAACAAAGTTCCAGTCTTCCCATGCAAGTAGAGAAATGACAGAATGCCAGAGACAGTAGGTGTAGGGGAAAGAGCCTTGGACTGCTTGTTAGAAGTCCCAAGTCTTAGCCCTGGTCCCACCACTGCCCAAGCTACTGTGTAAACCAAGCAAATTGTCGAATTGGTCTGTAAGTGTCCTCATTTGTTAATTAAGATCAAATGGCCTATCTCACTGATCATGTTGTGAGAATTGAATGAAATAATAGCTTAAACATGCTTGCAAATGTTCATCTGTACAGATTTATGGTGTCATTATCATTTATAGTATACTCAGAAGACTAGAAACTATTTCTATCAGACCGTTAAATGTCATCGCTTTAGTGACATACACTACTTTCTTGGAGTCTAATGAGAAAACAGTATTTAAAAAACATTAACATGTTAGTCTTTTGTTCCTAGGCATTAAATTAGATTTATTATTTAGCCATTTTAGGAAGGCCATTAACCATGTGGCAAAACAAACAATAAAATTCATGCTTTTAAGCCAGTATTGACCAGAAATTCCTCTTCTTTTATAAAAAACTCTTGAAATCATTTCTGGATGCTAGATGCATTCTTGCTTCCTCTCTTGTGTGAAACACTACCCTATAAAAAATGGAGTGTGGATTTGAAGATTCACAGGAAAGCATCAAACGAAAGTAAAGCTCATTTAAGAAATCAAGTGGATTATGTATTCATTTAAAGAATCACCTCCATTCTCATTATGCTTCTGGTATTGATTCCTCTGTTCCTTCTGCCATTCCCCTTCCTTCTACTTAGGCTTCCTCATTTGGTCAGGATTTGACCTAAGGAAACACTTGGAACTTGTTGATTGTTCCATCAATACCTACTTATTACACTTAATTGAGTCACAGCCTCAGCTTTGCTTTCTCCAGAGGGGGCTCGAAAGCTTAACGTGGCCCCTGCAGGTCTTCTACTGTGATCTAAGTGCTGCAAATAGACTGGAGGGAAGTCCTGTACATCCACAGCTGGCCTTGAACTAGTGCAGCTCTTAAGGCAGCTCCTGTCTGCCTCTTCATCAAGAGACAGGTGCTTTATGTTAGGACAGAAACACAGGTAAAAGTTCCTTTCACTTTTACTCCTGAATTTGGTAAGGTAAGTGAGCTAGTTCATTTAATGTAGTATAATAACTCTGTACAGATTATGTGTCAGAAACTCCTTGTTTTAATTCTGGATATGCCAACTAGTTCTATAATACTTAAACTTTCTCCCTACTCTCCTCTCTTTTTGTCAGCTGCAAAATGAGGTCTAAATAATGTCCAGATTCTTTCTAGTTCTAAGTATTGTATGACTTATTGTCTTAATGAGAACTTGGAAAGATGTGGTGTCTTTCTCAATGAGAGGCAGGTGTAGTTACACAAATTTTTAAAAAGATATACACTCCTTTCCTCAAAGATAGTGCCTTCTTTCATATTTCTCTATTTATATAGCACGATCTGTCACTTATGGGCCATGGTTTTCCACTATACTGGTTGCTGTACAAATTTCCTTGTCATTAAAATACTAACATACCAATAAAAACCAACTCTATCTCAAACTTAAACAATGGCATACGCTGTTGAGGCCATAACCTGGCTCTTATTTAAACATACACTTAGAGGAAGATGCAAAGTGTCTTATTTTACACAAGGGTAAAAATGAACTTCAACTTGCAGTTAGAAAACAGTCTCCAAGCAAAGACTATACCTGAAGGGAATGGTTCAGTGGGGAGGACAGGAGTTCTAGGAGGCAGAAGTAAAGCCACCTCCAGGAAAGGCTCGAAAGTGACTGAGAATACCTGGAGTGATGAGGTGTGTGTAGGGAGTCTTCAGGCCAGAGAAAGAAGTGCTCTCTTCAACTAGAAGGCTAGAGGAAACGTCTAAGTTTCATAACCAGGTGGCAATAAAAGGAAGGAAAGTAGCAAATCTTAGCTATATTGGGCAGCCATAGTGAGCCAGACACTGTTGTCTCGTGTGTTACATTTAATTACACCCTATTAAAGGACAGGCTGGGTCCTTTGTCTGTGGATAGATATTGCAGAAACATAGACAAAGTTATGGGACTTACTTCAAGACCAGAACCAAGATGATGAACATCTAATTTCATGTTTATTTTAGTAAAGTTTGGGGGCTGCCATTACCACATCTTTAAAATCCTCAATAACAAATTAACTTTGTTTGCACATATTTAGTGGTTCTCAATCTTAACCACACATTAGAACCTCCTAGGGTGCTTTGAAAAAATGTTAGTGTCTGTGCTCCATCCTATTCCAATCAAGTTAAGAACCCATAGGGTAAGAGACAAGGGGACAAACATTAAATATCACTAGGTTATTCTAATATGCACTTGAGAACTACTTCTGCACTCACTGACAGTAAACACCTATAAAACTAAAACAAATTTGTGTACTTTTGGCAAAGATTGCACATAAGAGAGGAGTTAGGAAATCAAAGACTGATTCTGAATCTGGTACAAAGAAGAGAAGAGACTTTGGTTTTATTAGTGTTAGGAGACCTACTCAAAGCTGCCTGGGAATATCCAAGGAATGGCAGAATACTAGCAAGAGCCTACTGCTGCTCCTTTCTCAGAGCTCTGATCTGTAAAAGAGTGGTGGCTACCACAGGCTCTTCACAGATGTCCCACGTGACTTGGGGTTGAGGTTGTCCAATTCCATCCACAAGCCTCAGGGCAGCAGCTCCTCTGGGCCACAGGCTGCTTACCACAGAAACCAAAAAATGAAAACTGTCTTCTTTGCCACCCAGAGTACAGATTCGGAGGAAACAATTCCATAAAGGTAATTCAAGGAAAAACATAAAAACTTAGTGTCACCTAATTGATTAAAAAATGAATGTATGTAAAGACCAATAATTTATCTTGATATTTATGAAGATGAAAAAATAAAAGCATATAGAAAGTCATAAAGAAATGAAACTATTTCAAAATCAAATCTAACTGCTGGCAAAAAACTGAAAACATACAAGACCTTTAGTAATTTCTTTTTTATGATTAATGACTTGACTGAGATTTATTTTGAGATTTGATAATTTTTAATAAAGTTGAAATTTGTAGTCTATTTTTTACATCTACTTCACATGTACCATGGGACAAATATATGACATAATTCTTTAAAAATTAAAAAAAAAAAGGTTGGGGTTTCTGATGCAGGAGATAAAATATGACAGGAAAAATACTATTGGTGTTTACCCTGCCACGGCCTGGTTGCTCAGATCTCACGTTCTATCAGAAATGTTGCTATTATGTGAAGGCAACAGTCCTCCCACAATGCGTCCTAGATCACAGAGTGGGAAATGTTTTCTACTGAGAGCACAAAAGAGAGGGAAAGAGTTACTGAGGGCCTTAGAAATAAGTATTTAAAAACAATATAAAACACTTTATCAACTTTTGAAATTAAGAAAAAATATATTTTCTGTTCCAGATTATGCCAATTGAAAGAGGAAATACCAGGAGATGGGAGAGAGGGAACAAAAAGAGAAGGTGGTAGAGGAGAGGAGAGGCAAGGTAAAGGGGGTAGGGAAAGAAATACAAAAATAAGAGAAGAAGGAAGATATTTACAAATAGAAAAAAGAGGCACAAGCCAAGAAGGATGGAAAGGAGACATGAGAGAAAAGGGAAGAGATGCTGGGTTCCAAGTTTAGTGAATGGTTGTACTATGTGTGTAGAGTCTGAATTTATTTGGGCTGTTAACATCCAGTTAATTAACTTGCACTGTACACCTATTGTGTACCTGTGCGTTGATTAGGATTCAAACTTGCATATGATTAGTTTTTGGTATCATGGAATTCATTATTTCAAAGAGGTATAAAACATACACATTCCTACTATATAAGGTAGTGCTGCATCAAAGATGGCAGCAGGGGCCTTGGTGTCTGCTCTCTGCCATCCCCCAGTGGCACCACAGGGCCTGGTGACTAGTGGGTGTTCATTAAATTTCTTAAATGTGTTAATTGCTAACTTGTGATACAATTGGTATAAACAGGGAACCATCATGAACTGTTTCCAGCTGGCAGGAGGAAAGGCAAGGAAGTTCTCCTAAAGAATGATGCCTTGAAGGATAGGTGCGATTTTCATAAGCCAAGTTGTGGGGCAAGACATTTTAGACAAAGGCCACAGTATGAGGCTGCAGAGCCTATGTAGGTTTAGGGCCTGCAAATGCCAGAGTATCTGAATGCAGGGTTTCTATTAGGAAGTCGATAAAGCTGAAAGACTTTAGTGTTAGATTGTCCTGGTCCTTGAAAGTTGGCAAGAGGTAACATCTTACTTGGGATAAGAAGGAGAGGTGACCATCAAAGATTGTATGATGAATTTGACAACTGAATGTAGAGCTGTGTGACCTAAAGAACCTGGAGCAGAGTTTCTGAGAGCATGATCTGTGACCCCATTACTTGGAATGCTTGTTCAAAACTCAGATGCCTGGGCCTTATAGATATCATATTTCTTAGTTCTGGAATGAGGTCCCAGATCTGTCTTTAAATAAGCTGTCTAGTACGTGAAATTTATTGTACATAAAAGCTAGCTAAAACTGGCTTAGAAACAAGACCAGTAAGAAAGTGTATTAGTCATCTATAGCTGTATAACAAATTTCCCCAAACTTAGTGACTTAATATAGCACAAATTTATTATCTCAATGTTGTAGTCAGGAATTTGAGATTGGTTCAATTGGGTGGTCTCATGAATTTGCATGGAACCTATAGGCCAATGCTGCAGTCAGCTGAAACCTTGACAGGCTGGAGAATCCACTTCCAAGCTCATTCTATTGGCAAGAGTCCTCAGTTCCTCTCCACATGGGCCTTTCCATAAGGTTGCTCATGACACAGCAATTGGCTTTCCTAAGAGTAAATGATCCAAGAGAGGGAGACACACACACACCAAGAGAAGATATAAGGTCTTTAATAACAATCTCAGAACTGACATAAAGTAACCTCTGCCTTATGCATGGTTAATCAACAGTGGTCTGAAAATATTAAATGGTAAATTCCAGAAATAAACGACTCATACATTTTAAATCGTGTGCCACTCTAATGAAATCTCTCTCACTCTGCCCCACCCTGGATATAAATCATCCCTTTGTCTAACATATCCACACTGTATATGCTACCCACCCCTTAGTCTCTTAGAAGCCATCTGATTATCAGATAAGTCAACTGCCATGGTATTGTAGTGCTTCTGCTTAAGTAACCCTCACTTAATGTGTTCCAAAGTCATTCACATAACTTTTATTATAGTATATTGTTAAAATTCTTCTATTTTATTTTTAGTTATTGTTACTAATCTTACTGTGCTAAGTGTACAAGTCAAACTTTATTGTAGGTATGTATATATAGGAAAAAACAGTATATACAATAGACTTTCCATTAACCAGAACTCAAGCAACCAGCACCCTCAAGTAACTGGCAAAAAAAAATCAAAGAAGTTAAAATAAAATCTCAGCATGTTATGCAGCTGCACATTATGCAAAACCTGACTTTGCATGAGAGTTATAGGACCTCAAAACAAGCTGATATTTGTTCATTTTTCAAGAAAGCTGCATGCAAGTTTGCCAGTGCAGCATCATCTACTGATGCAGATCCAAAACCATCCACATCTCCTGATCCTGTCCTGGCCACATCAGACCCTGATGCTCCTGATGTGACGTCTACCCCGTAAACTCTACCGATACTGTAACAGTTTTAAGTGTGTATGTGTGTATGTGTGTGTTTTTCCTAAGTTACTCAAGGTTTAAAAAATTGTTAGTTAAGTTCATTAAGTTCAAAAATTTATTTAACTAAAATTGCACACTGCATTCACAAAGCTGTTTTTATAATAAAACTGTGCTACATTAAGTTTGTCTTAGTCTTAATTTGCTATTAATTACTCTATTTCAATATTAATATCAAGGCAATACAGAGTTTATGGTATGGTATAGTATGGGGTATGGTATTAGTTAGGCCTATTTTTAATAGGAACTCTCGAACAACCAGAAACTACATTTATCCAGCATCTACCAATCCCCATGGGTGCTGGTTAACTGAGAGTCTACTGTATAGGGTTCGATACTATCCGTGGTTTCAGGCATCCATTGGGGGTCTCGGAATGTATCCACAACAGATTAGGGGGGACTACTGTACTAGGAGGTGGGGATTATTGAGGCTAATTTGGAGTCTAGGTACCACAGGAGGAAAAATCCATAACTTAGGTGTGATATGGTCACTTGAAATTATAGTATGTGATGTGAAGTAATATGAGCTAATATGTTTGAACAACTTACCACTTCCAGGTGTGGTGGAAGGTAACCGGCTGTTAACCAGTGTCTGTGAAATTTTTACTGAAGAATGAACCACTTCTTATAGCTCTTCAACCGTTCAATGCATGAAGTGTTAGGATTCACTCTGAGCTGGTCACAGCAGCTAACCAGGGGCAATGACGTTCCAGCCAAAAAACACCCTACGGGCCATTCATTGAATAAGCAGTGGGAACCAGACCTAAACCAGAAATTCTCCCCTGGTAGGATCCCTAGAGTAGTTCCTAAATAGCTAGGTCTGGAGGACTGATGTCTGCCCCAAGGCTCTTTCCAATCCTGAATATCTTCTGAAGTTTGGAGAGACTTGGAATGAGAAATTATCATTTTTGAACACAGCAAGTCAGGCTCCTGAATTTACTAGCTAGGCTGTGGGAGGGGGCACTGAATGCTCACTGTTTATTACCTCTCTCCCCAACATGTGCAATCTGGGTTCACAAATCAAGCTGCTTTTCTCTGCACATTTCTCTGCTTCTTTTCCACTTTCCTCCAAGATTTTCTTTTCCTGTCCTCAGTCAGCTCCTCCCTTCATGCACCACCCCGACCTGTTCTTGCTGCAATTCACAAGATTCTTGACCTTCTTAACCGTTCCTCCAGATTTTTTTTCTTTTCCTATCGCTTTTGTTTTCAGTTTCCAACTTTCCAGCCTTTCTGCTCCTTGATACAGTCCTACAAAGGCACACTGATACTGGCAAGTGCCAGAGCCTTTGATCACTTACTTAATGGCAGCAAAATTAAAAAAAAAACAAACAGTAATATCCAAGAGACCCAGGAGCAGAACCCGAGAGGTGAGCTGACTTGGCCCGCGGGACTCCGTGTAACTGAGAAGGGCCTGCCCGCCTCCGCAGGCTCCACCTTGCAAGAAACCCTGAGCTCTGGGGTGGAGAAGGGGCAGGGCCGCTGATATTAATTGAGTTCCGCCGGCCCCTGAGATGGCAGGACGAGCCATCGCAGGCTTCAGGTGGAGTGGGCGAAGGGGTGGCCTGGCCCGGGACCACCGACCCTCGGGCCAGTGCGCATCCGGGACCACAGGCCTGGGATGCAGCAGGCCACCGCCGCCCGCCGCCGCCCGGCCCTGGAGCGTGTCCAGGAGCCCGGGTGGGGCTGCGAACGCCCAGTCAGTCACCCCGGCATGTGGGCCGCGGGTGGGGCGGGGCGGGCGGGCCGAGGCTGAGGGACGCTGTTTGCCAACATCTCACCGGAGTGTTTGTCCAGCCGGGCTGTGCCGCGCACGGGCGCCTCTCCCCGTCCCTCTCTCCCTTCCCCGACAGCTTCGGGCGGCCCAGCAGGACGCGGCGGGTGCGCGGGTCGCCCTGCCGAGAGAGCCCAGAGCCCTTCCCAGGTGTGTGCCGGGGTGGGGGGAGAGGGAGGCCGGAAGGGGAGGCCGGGAGAGGGCTTAGGGGGCGCGGGCCCCGAGGGGGAGCGTGGAGGGCGCCGGGCTGCAGCGGGCGGGCGGCGAGGCCCGGGTGCGCACGGCCGGCGCCCCTCCCACGGCCCCTCGGCCGCGCCTCTGGCAGGCTCAGGTGCTGGGCCGGTCGGCGAGCGAGGCCGCAGCGGGCGCGCTGCAGGTGTCGGTGTCTGGTGTCCGGTGTCTGGAGCCTCCAGCAAGTGAGCGGCGGCACCGAGGGCCAAGGGCTCGTGGCCGTGGTAAGGGGGAGTCCCGAGGAGGTGGCCGCAGGGCACGCGGGAGGCCCAGGGTCATCTGGGGCTGCGGGCGGGGTTCGGTGTCCCCGCGGGGCGTGGGGGCGCACGTCAGGCGGGTTCCCCCGGGAGGGAGCTGGGGCGGCCGCGGGGTGCCGCGCGGGAGCGTCCGTCCTCGTCTACATTTTCTGGCCTCCGGTCGAACAGCCCCGGGCCCCGCGCGTCTCCCCCGGCTGCCCCGGCATCCGCGGCCCCGCGACGGGCGCCCCACGCGGTTGCGCCACGGCGGCCGCACGCACGCACGTGGGTAGAGCTGTGGGGGCCTCCTCCGCCCCAGGCCGTCCAGGGGAGCGGTTTCCGCGTGCCAGCGCCCAGGGTGCCTGGCGGGCTTGGGGCGCCAAGGGCGGGCCCACACCGGGACCCCCAGGCAGCTTGGTGCTGCTGACCTACCCCCACCAGGTGGGCACCCCTCCGCTCGTGCCCGATGCGGTGGGCGTGGAGACGCAGGACGAAGTCACAGTCCGTCGCTTTTCTCAGTGTTGTCTTCTCTTTCCCGAGTCAGAGGGCAAAGGCACCACGGCACCTCGCTAAACTTCGTCTCCTCCCCTCCCAAAAGACTTTATTTGATTGCCTGTTTAATAGAAACAACTTAAATACAATATTTTTGAGTGAACAAGTGGAAGGCATATGTGGGCATAGATTTAACATGTGAGTGGAATTTTCTAGATAAATCCGTGTGTACAGTAATTTCAAATTTCTGAAGAGTAGTATATATTTACAAAACTTACCAAATGGCTGTCACCTCTGTGATTCATTTCATCCTCAAAAATGGCCCCTTTGCTGATAGATTAATAAGGTGAAGTTGAATAAGAACTGAAAATCTGAAAACAGAGCCGACTGTTTGAATTTTAAAGGAATTAAAGTTCAAACTATAGTCTTAACATTAAGGTTATATGGTCTGTATTACAATATTTTTATGATTTAGGCTGTATCTCAGGCTGAGTTTTTTATTTTATTACTTTTTTCCTTTTGTCTCAGAGTCATTAAAAGCACGATTTTTGTTCTGTAAAACAGGGCTGTGGAAGGTGTGAGAGAGAAGCCAAATCTGGGTAGCCTGGAAAACAACTGGTCCTATGACCCTTTAGAAGTTTATTTTTGGAGTAAATAGCACATAAGGGCTTGTGGCTTGTCATTTCTCTCAAGAAAAGTGCTGTAGAAGAAGGAAACCAAGAGCTGAGCCTTTTTTTTTTTTTTAATTGGATCTGGAATAACTGGAAGTTTGCTGCACTCAGTATTCTAGTGGAAAGGCATCCGAATTGGAATCAGTGTCAACAATGACTGTCCTGTTGAGGAGTGAAAGTGGGAAAAACCCTGGTTAGATCATTTCCTCATTTCTGTTTCCTCTACCCTGGCTTCACTTGTCGCTATAACTTCACATAGATTATCTGGCATAGTCCTCAAAAAGATTCACAGTGCAGGTCCCCCTTTCACAGATGAGTCCAGAGAAGCGAAGTAACAGCCCAAAGTCACACGGCTCATGAGGTAGAGCTGGGAATGTAGGCTGGGGTCCCTTGCTGGTTGTCCTGTGAGCATGTGTTTGAGTTTTCCATCTGATAGTGTAAAGGAGCAGGAGAGTTCATTCACAGCAGGAGGAATCAACAGCCTTAGAATGGCATGCATATTATTCACAGCCTGACCGCAAAACGTTGTCAGCTGAGTCTCCAAGTGTTCTCTGAGGACACGGAGAAGCCGGTGCCTTTCCATCAAGATCCACTAGTTAACGTTAATGCTAAAAATCCTTATTTGCTACAAAAGGCAAATAAAAAAACCATGAAATAGCTTGAGCATCTCAGCAGAGAGGTGCTGTGGAAAACTCTTCACACTTGTGTACCATTTGTACCATTTGTGCTACTCCTAGTGGTTATGTGAGCTGGGAACCGAGGAGAAAAAGATGAGCGAACAACATTCACACATAGGCCAGCTGTCCTTCCCCAGGTGGGGTCTTTTCAACACCTGACCTTGCATAAGCTCATCTGCAATTATCAGAATGAGGCTTCTGCTGGAGAGGCATTCAGTGCCACACACCTTCCGTTCAGCGTTTCTATTGCTGCAAGAATTGGCTGGTCTTTCTTTATGAAATTTCATGTGTGGCACTACCGCCTGATGATGTTCTGAATCTGGGCTCACAAAGAAACTCCGCTGTACTGTTGGAACTTTGGTACCGTGCTGACTTAGAGCCAGCCTGCCTGACTCTGCCACTTCCCGACTTGTGCATGGGAAATGGGGCTAGTGAGGGATTGAACTCCAAGGGCTATTGTGAAGATTAAATGAGTTAATACATGTAAAGTGCTGAAGGTAGTGGCTGGAGCAGTGAGTGTAAGCTCCTATTACCAGGAGTACTCTGAGTAGGGGATGGGGGAAAGAATGTGAATTTGGCACTTCGAGGATTTTAGTTTTGGGGTTCTACCCACATTCTCACTGTTGCTAGGATTCACCCCGTTCAAAATGGGGGACAGAGCAGAAGGCTCAGGCTTCATTGGGTTCCTCATTTTTTACCATGTTTTATTTCTGTGAAAGTCAACAATTGGAATCATGGAATGGGCCAACAGAAGGGCACTTAAGGGAATGCCAAGGAGTCATTCACTTTGGTTTCTTATCACTTCATCTCAAAGCACTGGAATGAAGTGTGCTGAGGCACAGAATTTTTCCTCTGGTTCTTATCATGCACAGACAAGAGCACAGCCTCTGGAAACCTCTCCTTACTGTGAATGTAGTGGCCCCACCCCTCGAGAAACGGTTAGAACCCCAAAGTTAAGAAAGCATTACAGGACATCAATTCTGTGGCTGTTAGACAGCCTTTGAGGGTCACCTCAAAGCTAAATACAAAGGTTAGAAGGGAGCTTGGGATAGGCATGTCTGACTGAATTGGAGTCAGACACTGCTTTTAATTCTTTTTTAATATTCTCTTAATTTTGTGTTCCATTTGAGTTCTGGGAGTTGACTATTGCAGGCAATTATAGGATACAGTTAACAAGAATAGTCGTAGCCTCAGTGAAGGTCCCTAATACACAATGCATAGTTAGTGAATCTATTAACAACTATGCGCTAGGTATGCAAACCACTCTGGGGTTGAGCATGCTTGTCTCAGAACACTGGTGTAAATGGAGAAACAATCTGCAAGGAAGAGGGGGAACTCAAGGACCCTCCCAAGAGCATGGGAGAAGCCCCACAAGCTGGCTGTGTGAATGACAAGGTGAAGGAGGCTATGTGACTAGTCTGAAGTTTAAGAGTATTTGAACTTAGTTTGGATGAGATTTGAGAAGGCATGGCTAGATGGTGAAATTACTGAGGCATTAGAAGCACCAAATTATTAGTCAATTTCTTAGAATTTAGGCAATCCTGAGAAGTCAAAGTAAGTAAGCTTTTTTGTGTATCTTATCATATTGAAACAAATTAAAAGTACTTTTTTTCCAGAATGGAAATGTAAACATAATTTCCTTCTGATTACAAAAGTACGGAGGTTTGCTATTTCTTTTTTAAACCAACCAAACAGAAATGTGTCAAGTGGAATGAAACCTTAGTGAAATTGCCACCCCACCCCTTCAAGTAGAACCACTGTGAAACCACTTGTGCATGTAGCAGTCCATGGCTCCCTTTTAAAGGAGTCTCTAATAAATTACAAAGCAAGGATCCTCTGTGATGAACCTAATCACCTCTCCCCATCCCCACCCCCACTCCAGTTTATCTGGTCTGTAAATTTAGATTTTATTAAATTAGGTTACCTGGAGGAGGTCCACCTAAAACCTGGTGACCTTCCAGAATATACGTGAATGTTCTTTCCTGCACTTGCATTGTTTTCATGGTTCTAGTAGGTAGTCTGGAAATTGCGTTGTCTTTCTGTGAAGATGAAAGTACATAATTGTGTTTATTCAATGCTACTTTTAAGGGGAAATGGGAAAATTGTATTGTGGTGTAATTTTTATTTCTTCTTTTTTCCTTCCTTGAGCATGGTTCTGTTTTGGTTTGGTTAGAGGTAGGTAATTCTGTATAATCTCAAAAACAGTATGCTGTTTTGAAATAAATTGTTTGGAACGAGTCTTTTAAATTCTTCCTGTGCCTTTTTTAATTTAGTTCTTCTGAACCATACACCTGGTGGTTTGTTAGGCTCTGAGGTAATAATATGTTTGCTTGGTTGGGAGAAGGCCAAACCTCTTAATTTTTTGTTTCCCTGAGATTGACCTGTAAGAAGTTAGGGTTTGTTTTGTTTTGTTGATAAAGTATCTTTGGAAATTACGGGATAGAGGTTACACAAAGTTTTAACAAAGCGTGCCTCAGCTTTTCTTCTCTTCTCCCCTGCAATGAAAAACGATACTGTATTTCCTCCAAGCTTTATTCATAAGCCTGTCCTTGCCCAGCATTTATATGTTTTAATACTGCCTGATTTTTGGCTGTTGCTCTTTGCAGGTTCACAAACAGCATTTGGGACAGGATGTTTGGTGCCAGGGACCGAGGACCAGTTTGCTGAGTTACTGTCCCAGTCATTTGAGATTGTTGTGAGTCTCTGGGAAGGTCCATCCAAGTGCCAGCCCAAGTCGAGGCACACCTGGAAGCCATTATCAGGAACTTTTGCCACAGGTGTAAAAGACTCCAGCCCTGCAAAGATGCTGAAACAGATACTGTCAGAGATGTACATAGATCCTGATCTGCTGGCAGAGCTCAGCGAAGAACAGAAACAGATCCTGTTCTTCAAGATGAGGGAGGAACAGATCCGCCGATGGAAAGAAAGAGAAGCAGCAATGGAAAAAAAGGAGTCCTTGCCAGTGAAATCCAGACCAAAGAAAGGTAAACTTAGCTACGTCTCTTCTGTGACAGTGTTACAAGAATGGCTCCCTGCTTGTTTCAACGTTTCACATTAGTCAGAAGCAAGCCAGGTGTGAGTTCCAATTTGGTAGATACACCTTCAATGTTATTGAGACTCTAATAGTGTAATTTATCAACTTGAAGTCTACACTCAGGCGCACATACACACACATGCACGGCAGTTACCCTGGAGTTGTGTAAGCAGGTCTCTTACTTGAAACCAGATTGACCTTAAGCTGAAAAAAACAAACAAACTGTGGAGTCTGATGTAAGGGGTGTTAAGGAAGCTTTCTGTCCCTCTTGTTCTGGATGCCTAGTGTTCCACTTACCAGACAGTCTTTGTGTCTGCAGCTTTATAGCAATTGTGTTTGCATTTCTTAGACTTTAAGAGATAGTTATCTTTTAAAAAGAAAACTCCCCCTTAAGATGCAAGTACTGTTGCAAGGAAAAAAATAATAATACTAATTTTTGTAGTATTCGTTAATTTTTCAGATGTATTTCTTCCTGATCCAAGGAATCCCTTGGTGGCTTGAGAGGGCCTTTTCAGACCGTAGGGAAGGAATGTTTTGTACATCGGGACTTAAAGGACACACACACGCAGTCATAGAAAAGCACACACCCGTCCAATTCTGTTATGGATGAATACCTAAATTGTTAAAAAAAAACCCCACCAACTTCAAGGTCACTTACACAGGCATTCAAAAACAATCTCTCCTCATTTTTTTGTTTTTTGTGTTTTATTAAGGTAGGGAAAATAAAATTTGATACTGTTCAGAGTTTCAAAGACAGAAAATTAATCTCACTTGTATACTGGAATATACACAGACTCAAAAAGGTAGTCAGTTGAGTAACCTTACACTGCTTTTTATTCAGATCTTTTTCCAATTAAGCCTTTATAATGACATGGAAATAGATATGAGTATCTCACTTATTATTATTATTATTGTTATTATCAATAACAGCTATTTGCGGAATGCCTGTTTTGTCTGACACTATGCAAAGCAGTTTTACACACATTATGTCTCATCTTCATGAAACTTCTGCAGAAAGAAGCTAGAATCAAAGAAGTGATATATGCAAGGTCACACCTCCGGTGGGTGCCAAGATCCGTTGTATTTCACAGTACTCTACACGGTACTCCAAAATAGAATTTTCCTTCAACAAGTAACATGTTTAAACTGAAGCATAACCCTTTCAACTTTCTGAACTGGTTTATGCCTCTCCTTGCATTATTTAGTCAGTTTACCACATGTAACCGCGCCTCTTTGGGCACCATGTTCATTGTGGACATAACATTGTGGTAGTGGTTGACTGGGTGGGTGGGTGAGGGTTGAAGGGTTCTTGCCCCGAAAGTTAGTGGCTCAGATTCCTTGTAAGACATCAGGCTTCTTATGTTTGCTGAATTGGTCACCTTGTGATGACTTAAGACAACTATTTCAGTTTCTTAGCTTAAAATCTTCCTTTGAAGAGTTTTGAATCTACCTCTCAGTAAACCTATATTACTTTATTGGTTAAAAGTCATGAAAAAGTATATTAATATACACAGTGAAAGTTTTATTAGTGTTTCATGTGAAAAATTTACTACTCCCTTAATTTTAACACTTGGAAAAAACATATCTTTCACTAAACTTGTTCCTCTTCTCTCTACAAAAAATGAAAGTTTTCGAGGTTCTTTCTGTGCTTCCCCTAAAAAGACAACACTTCTCTATAGGCTTCCTGTTGTGTCTGAAAATAAAGCCACAGATGAGACAGGCACTGTCATCGTGTCAGGTGCTCTCCAGAGGTGTGTTTGGGCTGCAGACGCACTGGCCCCTGGTCATTGTTTGCTGAGATGGCGTGTTGCTTCTGCTCCTTCCAGCTCCCCCGTCCCTCCTGCCCCCCCGCCCCCCCACGTGTCCTGGGCTGACTTAGTTGCTTTTTCTTAGCAGTTCTCAGCCAGGCAGTGGTTTGGGAGAGTGTCCTTTTCTTGCTCTTTAAATATATCTTTGAATTTGTTTGGTTTGTTTTGTTAGTACATTCGTTACCCCAGTAAATTTAATTTTAAATAAGTATCTCTTATGTCTCCCCCTCTATTCCTTTACACCATTCCAGCCGACCACTTAGCAGTGCTTTCATTGCCATGGCTTATTTTTATCTCTATGCGGTCCACTGTAGTGAGTTTTCAAAGAGCATCACCAAAATGTTTGATACTGTGCATCCCAGGTACCTGACCACCTTTTAGTAACTTCAGGCTAAAGTAGGAGGGGCTGGAAAACAACTGGAAGTATGGATTTAATTCAGTTATAGATGAGAAAATGATTTCAAAATGTGGTGGGGAAAGGTGATTCTTAGTGAGAGAAAGAATTATGCACTTCCTCTGCCTGCTGAGGTATATACTAGGGGTCTAGAACTGTATTGTCTCATGTGAGAGCCAGTAGCCATATGTGGCTGTTGAGCACATGAAATGAGGCTAATGTGGACTGAGGTGTGCTAGAAGTATACATTACCAGATTTCAAAGACTTAGTAGGAAAAACATAATGTAAAATACCACATTAATAATTTTGTATTCATTATATGTTGACATGATAGCATTTTAGATACCTTGTGTAAAATAAAATATATTAAAGTTAATTTCACTGTTTGTTTTTATTTTATTTTGTAAAGGGTCTACTAGAAAATGTATAATTACAGCCGTAACTCACATTTGGCCAGCACTACCTTGTAAAAGAAGCACATGCCAAGGTTTGTTGAGCTCACATTATACAAGAGCCTGAGCTCAGTGCTTAAATATATTATCTCATTAAATAATCACAGCCAACGTGAAGCTGAATTACTGTTCACACTTTGCAGATGGCAGAAGTGAGCCTGAGGGCCATTAACTAACTTGACCAGGGCAACAACTAGGAAGCGATAGAGCTGGAAGGGACCCTGAGTCTGTCTCTGCCAAAGCTGGTGCTGTTAACAAATATGCTACACGTCAAGCTTACTTGGAGCTTTGTAACAGCTACCATTGTTTGCAGGTGCCCTGCACACATCTAAAGCATACGCATGCATCAGGGCCCTGCCATGGAGCCTTTATTCTGTATGATTTTTCTGTAACACAGTCAGAGTAGACCTTTCCTTAGTACAGCATTGCTCAGCACTTGTGTCATTGGGTCTCTGTATTATCTCCCTGGGGCACCTCTTCTACCTTTTAGGGTTAAATACCACCTATGTGCCATGACTCTCAAACCCATATTGCCAAGTCAGACCTCACTTGAGCTTCTATCTCAGGGCTGGATACCTAATGAGCATCTCCACTCAGAAGACCCATAAGCCCTGCAAGCTTGAGGCACCACTGAGTTCATCAGCATCACCCTAATTCTCCCCACTACCCCTAGGCCTGACCCTGCCTCTCATTCTTTGTCACGATCAGGGGTGCTGCTCTCTCCCTAGTCATTGAAACCAGAAACCCAGAAGCCACCCGGTTACTCCCTGACCTCACCACACACTTAGTCACTGAACCTGATAGATTTTACTTCATCTGCTCCATTCCATAGAGCTCCCCACCCACCATGCATTGTATTTATGTTATTTTGTTTAATCTCCACAAGAATCCAGTGAGGTAAACATTGCCCACCTTATTCTTACAAATAAGAAAACAAACTTAGAGAAAGTAATTTGTGTAGGTCACTTAGAGAAGTCAGTATTTGAATTTGGTTTCAGATCTACTCCAAGTCTGTTCTGAACCACTGGTCCTTGCCTTAGTCTGTCCCCCTGACTCGGACTTGATGTCTTATGTGATGAACAGCTGTGTGTGGATAATAACAGCTACTTTTACCTCCTGAGCTATCTCCTCTCCTGCTCAAGCTCTCACTTATCCATACCTCCACCTCCTTCCCCAGATTATAGCACTGTACAGCTTCTCCAATATCCATTCTGCCCTTTGTCTCTAAAATAAGCATAAAAATTTATTAAAGCTTTAAGATAGATGTTCTCATTAGTAACTACAGGATTATTACCCAGGTTAACAAATCTAGCAGACAAGGGGGAAAGCAACACCATAAGTAATTTTTAAGAAATGCAGACAGGACTCCGCTTGGTCTTCATTAAAAATGCACATGGGCTGAATCTCAATTTTTCCTGGCCCACACTACTGTATGAAGCCCCAGGGGAATATGCTGATGACCCCCTCACCCCAGCTAGTCCAGCAGAGTTCTGTTTATATTCATGACCTTGGCCTCCCTTCCAGGAGGTTCATGTTTTGCTCTCCAAAGTATTTCAGTTTGGGCAATACAGTATGAGTTTGACCTAAACACACCACAGGTTTTGCAGTCACACACACCAGTTTTGAATTCTGGTTTCGATTTTACTAGCTCTATGGTCTTGGGCAAGTTACTTACCCTTCCTAAGCTCCAATTTTCTCATGGTAAAGTAGAGTTAGTAATAGCCTGGGGTGACACTGTAAATATTTAATGGCAGACATGGCATGGGCATCAATCAGAAGGGACATGGCCAGACCACCCGGGAGGCCTGGAGGCTCCTGCCTCCCAGGCATTCCTCTTCTGGTTTCTGTATCAAAGAGTGGGAAGAGGCCAGAGTGGTGGGAAATACTTGGGATGTTGGAATTTAGGGAATTACGTGTATCAATATTTTACAACCTGCTTTTATCAGCCCTGATGGTACCCCATTGTATTTCAGTTTGTTAGGGGTCCCCCTGGTGTTAATGCTCTTCTTTCTTCCGTTAATTCCGTCCTTGGTCTTCTCTTTGTGAGGATAGGGTATACAGTAGTCCCCACCTTATCCGCAGTTTTGCTTTCCGAGATTTCAGTTACCCATAGTTAAATGGAAAATTGCAGAAATAAACGATTCATAAGCTTTAAATCGCGCACTGTTCTGAGCGGCATGATGAAATTTCATGCTGTCCTGCCGTGTCCTGCCCAGGACGTGAATCATCTCTTTGTCCAGTGTCTCCATGCTGTATGCTCCCCACTTATGAGTCACTTAGTAGCCCTGCCAATTATCAGATAGACTGTCTCAGTATCGCAGTGCTTGTGTTCAAGTAATATTTTTTACTTAATAATGGTCCCAAAGCCATTCACATAACTTTTTATTACAGTTTATTTTTATAATAATTCTATTTTATTATTATTATTAATCTCTTACTGTGCCTAATTTATAAGTTAAATTTTATCCTAAGTATGTAGGTATAGGAAACAACACAGAGTTCAGTACTGTACCCAGCTTCAGGCATCCACTGGGGATCTTGGAATCCATGGATAAGGAAAGGCTACTATATAATTCTTCTCTTTCCGTTTCACACTCTTGCATATTACTGTGGTTTTCCTTCTGAGTTGGGTCCAGTCAGGGTGGAGAGCAGGTGCGGAGTCTCTGAAGCAGTCTTAGTCTCAGGAGAGCACCTGAGATGACCCACACTGACACCAGTGTCTCCCTCCTGCACCCCTGCTAGGCCCACCACAAGGGGAGAAATCAGACACAGTCAGAAATGAGCAACATCACGCTGTGGTATAAGACTGGGATAAGCCTGGCCATTTCCTTGCCAAGAACATGTCACCCCACTTTATGTGATATTTTACCACACTGCCTAGTTAGAGGTATTATATGAGGAATAAGGTGAGGATGTGAATCTTGGCACAACAGTTCTTTGTGCTGTGGTACCGAGCAGAACTGACCTACTGTTCTAGAAAAGTTGGTTTTAGAAGAAATTCTCAAGAATCCTTGGTATAGCAAACATGAAGAGTACTGCATCATCTAAACATGATTCAAGGACTGGGAGAAAAACTTATAATTAAATGGAAGTGCCATAGAAAGGACTCTCTCTCAGTGTCCTCTGATTAAAGAGTGACGTAGACAGAAAATCCAGAATGCCTGGATAGCATTAAATATTGACAAGATGCAGTGCCTGCCCCATTAGGATCCCTTAAATTTATACTTTCACTTAAGGAGATATTTTTCAGGACAGAAATGTATTCTATGCATATCACTTTTCAGCTCTTTGTCAGACTGGAGCTTTTCTCCTCTTCTCATCAACACTTCCTTCTTTACCTATTCTCTGCACAGCCCTCTATCCATTATTCCCCTGACCTGGCCCCTGGCACCCTTCCTCTCTCCCCTTCCAACAAACCAAGTGTAAAACCTATCACATCTCTCATATTTAAAGCAATCTTTCAACCACCTGTGCCCCTGAGCTGCTCTTTCTGTCCCAGAGGCCTGGGCACAGTGCCTGGAGCATAGCACATGCTCAGTAAATGTTTGTTGAACAAATAACTGAATCCTCCTTTTCTTCTTCATGACTAAACTCCAGAGCACATACTTTCAGTGGTCTCCACCTCTTACCATCCTTCTGTCCCACTTTTGTAGCCTGTCTTCTGTCTGTCTCCCCAAAATTACCCTGTTGCTCAGTGTTCATCACCCCCCTCCCCTCTTCTCAGCTGCGTGGAGCTCTGTTCTCTCCCTGTTCCTGGCTGCAGGGCAACGCGTTTCCTCTGTCCTTCTACATTATTTAGTTATTTAGGAATCAGAGTCCTCTGTTTTTTCCCTCTTTGAATCAAGACTCTCTTTTTCCTCCCTTCTGCCTCCTGAATGAAGCACATGCTTTTCCAAGGTTCATTTTCTTTATAATGCACCAATGTCGGTGGATTCAACGATGACATCTGTAAAGTAATTCCCAAATTCACGTGGTCATGCTTGACCTCTCCTCTGAACTCCGGTTCTATACAATTATTTCAGATATCTATTGAAACTCTCCATGTAGAGTTCTAGTAAAATTAAAAATAATTAGTTCTGCATTTCTAAAACAGCTCATTATCGTAGTCTTCAAACAAATGCCTTTTCTTGCTGTCACTGGTTCTGTCCTCCCACTCTCCTCCCTCTTAATAAGTCTTAAAATGTTCACATCATCTTTTGAGTCCTTCCTTGATTCAGCCGCCCGGACCTTCCTGTCCTGTTTAACACTGCCCTTTCTCTCATCCAGGCCACAGTTACCTCTCTCCTAGTCTTTTCACCCCTTATCGCTCCCCATTCTCTCTACCACTCGCACACTGAACACCCACCTCATACTACCCTGACCCACCTTTCGTGCTGGTGTGCCCATGCACTTCCTAAATCACTTCTCTGATCCTGGCACCAAAAGCACAGGCAGTTATGGACTCCTTCCTCATTGGTCACTCAATCAATAACATGGAGTTAATAGTTTTTGAGCATTTATCATGTAACAGGCCTACAAGGTCAGACTTAGCACCTCTGTTTTATCAAAGAGAGAACACAGGCTCAGAGGAGTAAAGTGACATATATATGGTCATATAAAGACTTGGTGGAAATATTGGGATTTTCATTACCACTTTTTCACTTTAGGCAGTACAGGGCCTAAGTTTAATCCTTTAGCCAGGCGACTAGGACCTGTGCTGTGTGGCCCTCTGCTCCTCTGTGTGACCCTCCGCTCATGGCCAGGTGACTTCTGAAACCCTTTTCAGCTCTGGCTAAGAGCCTGCTTCCTCATGGGCCCCATTGACTCCCTTCTCTATCTTTGATTGTGCAGTTCTTTGTGTTGGGTACCAAACCCACTCCCGCACTCTCTGTCTGTAGAAATTCCAAAACTCAACACAAAAGAACTTTTCTTCTTATTTCTTCTCTGTCCTTCCAAAACATTTTCTTCATCTTCTGAATCCTCACTGGACTTCAAATCTAAGGTGATTGTAAAGTATGTCCCTGTGGCCCTCCGAACTGGTTACTTCCTCTTCTTAAGCTTGCCCATAGCACCCTTTAACACCCGCTCCTCCTCCCCAAGTGTATTGCTTTTATAATTAATTATTTGTTCAATGTCTGCCTCCTCCAACTGGAATGTAAGTTCCCTGAGGGCAGAGACTTATCTGTGTTGTTCATAAGTGTTTACATGCATCTACCTCGGTGCCTGGCACACAGTAAAATCCATTAAATAAGTAACCTGATGCCTCATTCTTCCTCTCACAGACTCTAGGTGACTTATGGGAGAACTGCCACGTCTGTTTTATCGCTGTACCCTCTGCAGCATCTAGCTTTGTCTGCATCGTGCTCAGAATTAGAAACTCAGTAAGTTTTGGAGGAAAGAACTAGACAGAATTCATGGCTTTTCCTCATCTTGGTGGGAAGCTGAGAGAATCAGTGCTAACCCTCATTCTCCTGCAACGGCTTCCCCACCCTCCCCTGAGGTTTTGGGACGCTGTGTGGAACCTCTTGTAGCCTCTCCAATCTCTTTGCTTTGGGGCCCCAGTTAAGAGCTCCTGAAGGTGAGCAGTGCTCAGAACAGAGACTGTGTCAGTGCCACTCTGTCAAGAGCCCAGTTTTTAGCATCTGGCTAAATTTGATATTTTGTGTCTGATTCTCTTTCTGCTTGTCCCATGATTTCTTTGTTTTCACCATAACTCTCACCACCTGCCTCCTTTTAAAACTTCAAGACTCTGGTCCTCTCTTTTTGCTCTCTTCTCTACATTCATGAGTGTTTACACTTCGTTTCTAAGCACCTGCCTCTGTTCTCAGGCACCGCTGGGTTTCTCTCTCCTGCCCTCCAAAGCAGCGCCTTATTCTGCTGCCTGCAGCCTGCTGGGATCTCCGGAATGGGTTGTGGGGGAGCGTGTGCCCTGCTGTACTGAGCAGAGCTGCTGGAGCCCTGGCTTCGCTGCTTTGCCTCTCCTGGCACTCTGCCAGTCTCCGCCCAGGGCATCTTCCCCCTGCTGTCCAAAACATTGGTAGAGAATTACTCAGGCGAAGGTTGAGAGATGACATAATAAAAAGATTATTAGTTGTTCTGAGAGAGTGTAATAAAGGGAGTTTTATGAGATATGACAGCTTTCAAAAGTTACTGAGTCATTTGGCATTTCCTCAAAGAGAGCCCGAGCTGCCCGGGGCCCATTCCCGGAGGGCACACTGGGGATGGGTCTTCCCTTCTTCCCTGGGTGCCACTCCCCCTGTTTCCCCACATGTGAAACAACATGAGGTCAGCTTCTTTCTGAATCATACATTTGGCTCCTTTTATAGTGAAGGCTGTGATTCTGTCGCCCCACCCCAAATATCCTATTTGGACTTTATTATCCTGCAGAAGGTCTCCACAGCACTGAGAAGAGTAGAAAGCACCAAAATAAAGAACAAATAGGACTTGGAGCAGCCTGGTTGTTTTTTTTGTTTGTTTGTTTTGTTTTGTTTTGTTTTTTTTAACATATCCTCAGATATGTAGGAAGTAGGTCAAAAATATATGGGACAGAAGATGCTTTAATTGGAAACTTTCTGCTACTTAATATAAGGAGACAAGACACAATCCCGTATGGATTTCTAACCGATGAGCTTGGCCTAGCCTGTGTCCTAGTCAGGTGCCTTTTCAACATACTCAGCACACTAGCTGCTTTGAGGTCCTCAGGGTCCAGGGATCTTGACCAGAACTAACTGTGGACCATGATGTCCCTGGGTGGGTCAACTCTAGGGACTTTAGATTTAGGGACTGTACCTCTTGGCCACTTCCAGGTGTGTTCCACCTTCCCCAGGTTTCAGGGAGCATGACCTGTGTGACTGTAAGGAAACTAGAATGTAATACCATCCCTGCGACCAGTTGTAAACAAGAGTTATTTAAGTAGCTTCACCAAGTATCACACTACCAGTAGTATTATCTTCTCCAAGCTGGTGTGAATCTCTGAGCAGCCCCATAAGTAAGCAATAGGAGAGTGACGATAGCCATGTTAACCTCTCCTGAACTCCCATTATGTGGCAGTCGGCAGATTTCGTTGGCCTCCTCCCCACAACAGGCCTATGTAGTAGATATTAGTATTCCAATTTTGTGGAGGAGGAAATAGAAACTTGAAGAGATTAAATAATTTGTCCAAGCCACACAGTTAGTAAGTGGCAGGGCTAGGATTTAAACAAAAGCAGTCTAACTCTAAAATTCATCTTTTTTTACCCAGCAATGAAGCCCATCAAGATAGTAGAAAACACCAAACCCTGGAGTGCAGTATAATTCTAGCTTACAGGGGGATGCTTTGTTTTTAGAGGTTCTGGTATCTAATGGTAGCTCTGCTACCCTAAAGATTGATGCAAGCAATGCATGCTTTCTTCCCATCTCACCTTCTTCATTTATAAAATGGGCACTTCAAAAACCATATTCATCTTATTTTAATACAAACATTACTGCAGCCACCTCCCACTGCCCCCACTTGCACTGCTCCCTGGGAAGGCTGCTTGTACCTGGACAGATAGGAAGTGCTTTGCTGCATCTAATTTTTTTCCCCTGAAGACCCTACATACTTTAATAGTGGGAAACGTAATAACCTCTGACTAAAGATATTTGTTCACTGCAAATTTTGTTTTGCTTACAGAGAACAGCAAATCTGTTCATTGGAAACTGGGAGCCGATAAGGAAGTCTGGGTCTGGGTAATGGGTGAACACCATCTAGATAAACCATATGATGTGCTCTGTAATGAAATTGCTGCTGAGAGGGCCCAGCTAAAAGCAATGCAAGAAGCAGAAGCACTCAGGTATGAGATCTGCAAACCAAAAAGAGACACTGCAAAGATACCTCTTGCTCACAGCATCTGGTGGGAGAGTGGGGTGGGGATTTCAGGGTCACAAAAGTAACTTGCATCACTCTGGAATGTTTCTTTAGACTCTTGGTGATTCCCTTGCTTCCCACAGTGCTATCAAATCAGCTGTTTCCTTCCCCCACTTGCCATTCCTGTTTTGATCTGGATGTGGTTTCCCCAGTGATTGGTAGCTTTGCTAGAATCGTGCTAGAGTAACGCAGGCCAACACAGCTGAGCATCAGGAATATAAGTGAGAAATGCAGCAACTCTTCAAGCCTCAGGCCTCCAACAGAGTGCTTAGACGTGGGCAGCTGAATAAGCAGGCACTATAGGTGCTTACACCATGCTGGGCACTGGGAATTAAAAGATAAACCAGGAGCTTCAAGTCTAGGAGGAGAAACGGGCAGATACACAACTACCTGCAGCCAGTACAGGCTATGATATGTGCTGCAGTTATTAATAAGTTGTAGGCAGAACGCTAGCAGAGCCTATCATTTTGATGCACAGAAGAGGTGAAATCTGAATTGAACCTTGAAAGATAAGTAGAATTTTCCAGTTGCAGAAGTCAAGAAGGAAATTGCTGGCAGAGGGCATAGTTAAAACCCCTAGACTTGAATATGTACGGTTCTTTAGATCATGATGAGTTCTTCTGAGTATTTGGGATACACATGGGGAAGTAGTAGGAAATTGGGGCCATGCTCCACAGTGCCTCAAAGGCCAGGTTTAGGAGTTCAGAATGAGTTCCGTGGACAGTTAAGAGATTTTTGAATAAGCAAGTGACATGATCAACTGGAGATAATAGGAAGGTAACTTGGGTGGGAGCAATGAGACAGCTGATGGATGCCCTTAGCTGGGTCCCCGGGGGGACCTCTGTGAAGCCTGCTGTCCCTTGCATGCTGACATCCCTGTCTGGGCTGGTGAAATAGAAACATATTCATGGACCTCTATTTAGTTCCCAAGGGCTGGTGATGCTGGCCACCAATTCCTAAAACTTTAAAATTATAAATGGGTGGATAGAGATAATTATTTGCTGCTGACCGTAGGAGTTTAGCAGTTTAGTTTCTGAATCAGAAGTTGGGCTCAAATCTTGGTTGTGCCACTATGTAGCCTTAAATTATATAATTGTTATATAACATTATATATTATAGTTATATATTATGTATAATAATTACATAATTATTTTGAGCCTCTTAAAGTAAGAATAACAATGCCTTCCTCATAGAATTGTTATGAATATTGAATTAATGTCTTTAAAATACCTAGCAAATGGCTTAGCATATTATAAGCTCTCAGTAAACAGTATCTATTAGTGTTTTTCACTTAATTTGAATGTAGACATATGCTTTGGAAAAGCTGTCTGTGTTGAAGAATGTTTTTGATAATTCTACGTTTGTTTCTCTTCAGCAAAACTCAGTCCAAAGTATTCACCAATAGCTTGACAACAAAATCACACCACTCTGCTACACAAGCACCAGATACCCGGGAACCTCAGGACGTCTGTAAGAAAGCAGCAGAAAGGGATCAATCAGGGCCCAGTCCTCGACCGGCAGCACCCCTTAAAGAAGAGAAGATTCCAGTGAGTCTCTTCTATCTGTAAACGTGCAGTTTTATCACTGGGGGAGTTAAAGATATTAGGGCCACTTAGGTGAGTGTAACTGAGTATCAGGAATTCAGACTGGCTTTTCTGAGGAAAATCACTCTCAAATTGAAGACCCTGCTGTTCATTTCATGTTGAGGGATTTGGCTCATCTGTTTTTAACCTCTTTCCAAAAGAGGTTAAAAACAAACAAATAAGCAAGCAAACTCTTTCATGGGGCTGAAGATGCATAAAAAAGAACTTTAGGAATAAAATTTTCCATTTAAAGGTATTTTCAAGATTTATTTTCCCTGTCACATGTCTTTTATAAAAAGGGTCCCCAGATTTTTCTGTGAAGGGCCAGGTAGTAAACACTTGAAACTTGGTGGACCATACAGTTTCTTTCATAGCTATGTGCAAATGGCTGTGTTTCAATAAAACTTGACTTACCAAGACAGGGAGAAGGCCAGGTTCATTCCATAGGCTGTAGTTTGCTGACCCCTGCCCTGTGCTGGCCCATTTGTGATATACATTGCATCCTATTGTCTTCCTGTTTGTGTTGAGGAAAACACCAGTGCATCTTTCCCTTCATAGGGTCTGCATGTGGGGATAGCTGTTTCCTCAACACAGCAGAATTTTATACTCAGAACTGATAGGAATTCTCTTATGTTAGTGTAGAAAGCTCAAACATAATTTACTGCTTGAATTATAGTTTGGAAGAACGATAATACCTTCTTCTGCCAGGAATTTCATTACACTGAGAATTAACAGAGAACTTGCAATTGTTTGACTTCCATTTAGGTTCCCAGCTCTACGGCACTGATTCTGTGTCTTCTTGACATTATTGAGGCTGACAAATGGGGTTATGTTTGTCTGTCCTGCCTACTTCATGGGCTTATTACGTGCCAAGCATACTGCTGAATGCCTCATTAAATCCACGCAACATTATAACCTAGGGACTGTTTTATTTGTCCATTTTACAGGTGAGGAAACTGAGGTTAGGTGAGGTTACTCCATCTACTTAAGGTCTTATGGTTGATAAATGACTGAACCAGGAATCAAATCTAGGTCTGCAGATCACTCCTTAACTATCGTACTCTATTGTCTTGTTAATATGAGGGTAAGTGAAGAAGCTGTATAAAGGACTATAAATATGAGGCTCAAAATATTTAGGGGTACAAAAATTCTAAAAGTTGGTTTATGTCTTAATATCAGCCCTGGGTACTTTCCTCATGTCTGCAGTGAAGCACGCAGGCTACTCGAGGTAGTAGTGCTAGGTATAAATTGATTTTATGCATAGTAATAAAGTAGACATTGACTTGCAGTTTGCAAAACTTTTTCTCACATAGTTATTTCAGAATACTCCTGTGAAGTAGATCTTGCAACTATTATTTATTTTGTACAGATGAAGAAGCTAATGCTCAAAGAGATTAAATAATTTGCCCCCAAATCACAGAAAACCCTCATTCTTGTATATCTACTTTAATTCCCACTCTCATAATAACCTTGAGTTATTTAAAACAGAATTCATCATTTCTGGACTTGCTCCTTTAGACAAAATCTCTGGTGAGAAACTAAGACTAGAGCTTTGGGAGTCATCCATTATGTGTTTCTAAAATGCAATTCAGGTTTGTACAGTCAAGATCCCTATGTTTCAGCCATAATTTACTTTAACTATAATATCCAGAAGGATATTGTCATGTCTTTAAAATTTCATTGTCTACATAAGGCCTAAAATTTATTATAAAAAAAAGTTATCAAGCAGTTTTTACTGAGGTTAACGACCATGATGCTTATTTGAGTAACCATGGAAGAATTTAAAGAGCACTCAATCTACCAAAATTATCAACAATATTCAAGGAAAATCAGCCAAAGATTTACTATAATAAAATGGTCTTGTTAGGTAATAAATTTTCACATGACAGGTCATCACCAGAAAATGTGTCCCAGTTAAACTCAACCCAAATATTAATCAGCACTGCAGAAGCTCTTGTGTCAGAGTCAGTTACTTAGAGGAGGTGGTGCTTCTAATTCATGATGATCTCTTATACTTATACTGAGGCATAAGAGAAAACTGGACTTCTGCATTTGTATTAGTCATTGTCCCCCAGCAAAGTTTGGAGCAGTAGTCTGGAATCAGTTACTATAAATACTGAACCCATGTTAGTTCAAGTTCAGTTTTCCCCTCAATGTAAGGGGATTTCAGAATTGTTAAATAAGGGATTGTGGACATGTAGTAGCTTTTTGAGCTGTAGTAACAGGATGAGAGCAAGTATGGTAAAACATAGAAGAAGTGTGTTTTCATTGACTGTCTCTGCAAGATTTTATTTTCCTTAGCTATAAAATGAGAGACTTTTAAAGAGCCTAAGCGTACTTACCACCCATGCTTGCACCTATAGCAGATCTCAATAACTGATCACAGCACTCCCCCTGCTAAACCTGGGCTGCCCTCACATCCTGGTCCACAGACTGCCTCAGGCAGCCATACTGGGTCATAGAAGTTAGCTGTAAAGACAGAATCTGTTTGCTGAGATGATTCCTCATAAATTTTCTTCCATCTCTAAACATTCTTGATCCTGAACAACATCCATGCTTGTATGACCTGAAGTAAAATATTTTCTCATATCACTACATCTGTTAAGGAGGGTTTCCATAACCTTTCAGTGGATAAGTCACACCATAAAGTCTGGACTTTTTGTATTCAAACAGAAGTTCAACAAAGGTATGAGGTCCAAGCCCAGTAACACAAGGCCAAGGTTATCCCAAACTTATTTCTGGAAGTAAGGCACAAATTATGTCTTCCTTAATCAATGGACATTCCTATCCTAAGCTTTCACCACAGCCCTGCACCCCCAGATTCAAAACTGTATCTCTTGACACACCTGGGACATAGCTAATCTCACATATTATAAATTAGAGAGCTATACCCTTCCTCCATGGAACCAGAACACTAAAAAGTTCAATTAACAAGTCTGCACTGGATTATTTTATACCAATATAACAACGATTTATTTTATATCTTCATTAGCAGATGGCTTCATCCAAAGGAGCTTTCTTCTAGAGCATTGAAAGATTTACCCCAATTCTAAAAGGTAAAGAATTTCTGATCCCCCTTAGAGTTACAAGAAGCAAATGTGGGGGTTTTGAGAAGAGTTGTTTGATCCCTGATTCAAGGTTTAGAAAACATGGGATCCAGTCTCAGAGCACCTTCCCACATACTCACAGTGGTCTTTACAAAGTATTTTTAAGAATATGTTGGTTCAAAATTTTATATTTGAACAAAAAGCCAAAATTAAGACTGTCCGATTAAGTACCAGATGCCTTGAAATCGCACACCTGACACAGCAGGTGTATGATTGACCACTAGTCTGGGAAGAGTTTCAGTCCTTATAGCCAGCTCTGTGACTTGGAAGGAATTTGTGCCCTCTATGAAATAGGGATTAAATTAGCAACATTGCCTCTTCACAAAGGAAGCTGAGACAATGTATAAACCAGAGGATGCTTGCCCAATATCATCTGATGGAAATAGCAGTAATTATTTCTTGAATTCCATCAATTACAAGATGCTGTTTGTATCAGAGCCCGGGCTTGGTCCTTTTCATTTTTCAGATGGAAGCAAAGGGAGGCTGGGGTTTGTGAAAGCTGAGGAGGAGGCTGAAATAATGTTAAAATTAGAGCTGAATGTATGACTTTTATTCTGAAAACCTGTTGCCCTCTACAAAATACCTGCCCTGTCCTTATTTTTGGCAGTCATAGCAGCGCTTGGGAAACTCAGAAATGATGCTCTGCTTAATATTTAGTGAGAGTGTTGTGGTTCTCAGTGGATCGCAACAAACACTCGGTGTTCCCGGGTGCCTGTCACTGAACTGGAAGTCATGGTATGTATTGGGATTTAGCTGTCACTCAGCCACATTTTGAGACATGCAGGTTGGGAAGCAGATGCCATTCCCAGGCAAAGACAAGTCTGATGGAGAGTTAATCGGAGCCAGAGAAAAAACAGGTGATGCACTGTGTGAGCAGACCCTCTACCCCAGGGAATGGGTAAGAATTTGGAGTCCTCGTGGCTGAATGGAGGTCCTTAGGGACCCTTAGTGTGGGTAGTCCTCTGAATACAGCCAGTGTTTTCCCCTCTCTCCTGCAAGACAATTTGGGAGAGCATGGAAGAGTTCTGAGTTTGGTTGGGAGAATGGCAGAGGATGCTAATTCAAAGATAAACTCCCTTGTGATTCTCTGTTATACGTAATTTGTAGGCTGGCAAGTCATTAATCAGAGCACCTACTGTCCTTGCCCCAAAGGAGACCTTGAATAAAACTATTTCTATTCACTTGTAAATTTTATCTCCAGAGAATTATGCGTTAATTTTATAGAAATGTCCTTCAGAGTGGACCACACTACAAAATGGGAGACTAAAAAATAATTACAATGCAAACATCTAAGATTCACAGGGTTCCAAAACCAAACCAAACACCTTGAAGCTAGCAGATTTAAAAGCCTTGAGCAAGACTCTTCCCCTTTGTATCATCTTAACCAAATGGAGTTAGAGTTGGACCTCTTGCTGCTCCACCCCTACCATGTGTGCACACACACACACTGCACACACACACTTCTCACACTGCCACAGGCTTTGATGCTAGCTCATAAAGCTGTCATTTCACTGTAAGAACTGATAACAAAAACTTTCACTAAAATGCACATTTTGATTGTGAACTTGATGTTGAAACCATGGTGGTTTTCAATTATATTTTTAAGTGTTATTCTAATTCATAGCATTATGTTCCCATTAGTGGATGGCAGTGAAGGAGCAACCCATAAAATGATTTCAGACATGAAAGACTTCCACTTAGGTTTTCCTTTTCTTGTACATCCCTTCTAAACCAAAGTTAAGCTTACTGTCTACTCAGAAACCAGCAATTCTCTAAAATCAGATTGTGGTTGTTTGCCTTTATAAAGGAGAGATTCTGAACAACATACAAGGATCAGAGCGCTTCCTTAAAAGAATAAAAAATAATAGGCTGAATTTTTTTACCCTTATTCATCTCCAGGTGCTCCTGCATAGCAACCAAATTTGGGGGTTTTATGTGGCTTGGACTTTCCATACAGTATGACAAGCAGTATCTAAGCTCAGCTCTTTGGTGATTTATTCAGAAGTGAAAACTAAAGCTAGGTGAGTAGGCAGAGTGGAGAAGCCTGCACCCCACCTCAGAGTTGAAACCCTGTGCCCAGCCTTGGTGGAATCACCTGGAGGTAGCCTGGCTCCTGTTTGCAGACAGCTGTATTGCCAGTCCCTGAAAGGGAGTCGGATTCACACTTATAGTAAAAATCCCACTGTAAGCAGGATGAGAAATGTGGTCCTGAAATGCAAGCTAGAATCTGGAGGATTGAGTTGGATGTGAAGAAAAAAGGGATAATCCAAAACTGGTAACTGTTTCCTTTTTGTATACTCCCTTCCAGTATACATGCAAAAGCATTGCAATATTATTTTTGTGAGAGAGAAAGTATTGGGTATACCAGGTAAAAACAGATGAGGAATTGTGCTCATTTTATTTATTCAAGAGTAGAGCCATAATCAGAGTTACACAATTATCCAAGCAGTCCTATGTAACTGGAACAGAATTTCATGGTAGTTTGTAGAATAAAATTTTATATAAGATTCAAAAACCCTGGGCCTTAAAACCCATTTAAGCTGTTGTGTTTTTTAAAACAGTATGTTATATAAAAAGCTTAATGTAAACTACAAAAGAGAAAAATATTTCTAGTCTTGAGAGTTGTACATTATGCAGTTATTTTGTATGATTCCAAGTGATTGATATTTGTGATAATTCACTTATCCAACTTACTAGAAGTAGTGTGCTGGGAAGAAAAATATGGAATCCTCAGTTACATAATGTGGGGTGCTTTTGACCACCTAGAGTCAGTCATTTCACCTCTTCGGGGTTTAGTTTCCTTATCTGAAAAATGGAGGTTACAATAACTACATATCACTGGGTTGGATGTGAGAATCAAATGGAGTAATATACATAAAAGGATTGTGTAAAGTATTATGTATGATATAAATATTTTTTTACCATTATTTATAGTTAGGTTTCTATTTTTCATGTGTCAAGACTTCACAAATCAATCATGTTTTTCAGATTCCTTAACTATTCTCTTAACAATCTTTTATTACTTTATACTTATACCTTATATTTAATAATTATTTCCCTTGTTTGTCTTCTTTTTCTTTTTCATGGGTCATGTGTCAGGTATCTCCCTGTTGAGAATAGAAGAGCTGCCTTTGAAACTCTTTCATATGGGAAAGACTTTGCCTAACGACCCTACCAGTTCTGCATTATTGCATTTTCTGGGGATGTTACTGCCCAGTTCTGCTGTCTGCACATTGCTTTGAGGGGCTGTGGGGAGAAGGTGTTATGAAAGTAGACAAATGTTCATTTATGTTCATTTAATATGGCAGTTCTATGCTTTAATATGCTCAAAACAAACTCAGACACTAAAGGCAAAGTATTATTTAAAAGTGTGCCATACAATTACACATCATATTAGAGTCTGCTATACTTTTAAGTCAGGCTATCCAGTAGTCCCTGTGCATAGATTTTGCTACAAAAAATACTAGAAAAACAGGGACAAGCTTCCCTAAGGTATCCATTGTCCTAATATATGTTTCAGTAAAATCATTCCACAGGGACTATGTACTATACTTTCAGCATTAAAATTGATTGTCCTGTTTTTCATCTTACTAGTCTAGTAGGCCTTAGGAAAATATCTCCACTCTCTATTATTATTCTCTGTAACTTTATCAAATCACAGTTCCATTATTCTGACTCTCCTATTTTTTATAAAGAAAAAGCTAAATCTCAGTATATTTAAAAACTGGATATTATAGTCATCATTGGGAAATTCCCCTTTTATGTACAATGATCTGGTTATTACAGTGATGTGGTTAGCAAAATGGGTGAATCATATTTTCAGAGAATTTGAATTCAGTCTGTCTTGATTAATATTAAAACTAGACTGAATATCTTTCAATGTAAGACAAGGTGTCTCATGAATTTATAGTGAGTTCATTCATTCACCAAATATTTACTGAGGCTTTGCTAAAAACGTCAGCCCCTGTTGTGTTTGCTGAGTCTCCAGATATCAGTAAATTAAGTAGATGGGGTCTTTGCCTACAGGGAGGTTATTATTCTATCAGTCTATTAAGGAACACCATGGATTTAAGAAGTGTAAGAGCAGGATGAATAAATACTTAACCCAGTAGCTTGTTTTCAAAAGTAAACTCTTGATTTTCATAAAAATTGAGTGCTAAAAATGTTCTGTTTATTGGAGCTTCCTGGTTTACTTGGAATTAAAAGTGCATGGCATTTGTTTGATTGCATTGCCCTACATTTAAACAGGGTGAATATTAATTTCGAAGCCAGAATAAACTGTTTTTCCAACCAGTTTTAAAAGTGTAATTAGGTTAATCCTCTTATGACATATAATCTCTGAGGGAAATATAATTTGTAACCACGTAATATCGATGTTGCTAGCAGCATCTTTTGATAATCCAATTGCTTATGTCGATTTGAATTGCCATACTCTAAGTTTAACGGTAATTTAAAAACATATATGTGTGTGTGTGTGTGTGTGTATATGTGTGTGTGTGTGTGTGTGTGTGTGTGTGTGTGTGTGTGTGTTTGTATGTATACACACACACATACATACTGCCCTTCAGGAAATGCAAATGGGCTCCATTCCCAAATCTACTTGGGTCTGCACTAATTAGGGAGGATCATATTCTGACTGGGTGACCACAGGAAGCCTACTAGCTTCTGATGTCATTGGCTTTGAAGTTTTCTTTTTATTTTTTGGAGCTTTGGCATAACTATTACATGGTAGTTTTTATTTTATGTTTTTATTACATTGATTGGGGCAGCATTGGTTACTAATGTTATATAAATTTCAGGTGTACAACTTTGTCATACAACATCTCTATTCTCTAGTGTGTGCTTACCACCCCTGGGCTGAGTCTTCTTTTGTCACCACGTATTTGATCCCCTGTACCCTGTTCATCCTCCCTCCAACCCATCCCCTCTGCTAACCACCATTCCGTTGTCCATATCTTTGAGTTTGTTGTTTTATTTGTTTATTTGTTGTTTTTGTTTTACATCCCACATGAAAGTGAAATCATACAATTCTTGTCCTTTTCCCTCTGACTTATTTCACTTAGTATAATGCTTAAGATCTTTCCATGTTGTCAGAAATGGCAATATTTTATCCTTTTATGGCTAAGTAGTATTCCATTGACTATATGTACCACATCTTTATTCAGCCATCCACTGAAGGATGCTTAGGTTGTTTCCATGTCTTAGCTATTGTGAATAATGCTTACATTCATTGCAGCATTAGTCACAGTTTTTATTTTTAAATAAGGCAAATATGAATCAGATAAGTTTTCTTTAACTCTGCCCATAAAGTTTCAGCAGCTGCAGAAGTCTTTGTAATGTAGCAGATGGGAGGTGACTGCAGTGGCTTGTATGCAGGAGAGCAGAAATATGTTCTCTTTGGGACACCCCACAGAAAGAGTGAGTTATACACATGGAGAAGACATGGGTTTCAGTCTTTGCTTTCCTATTAGCAGATCACTTTACCTCTTTGGTGAAGGGACAATACCTGCTTTGACTCCCTTATGGGGTTGATGTGAAAGTCAAATGATGCATTGGACTTGAAAGTGATTTGTAAGCAAAAATTATATAGGTAGATGGATAGTTTTTGTACCTTTTTTGTATTACAAATAGGAATAACTAAAGATCTCTGAAACACAGCATCATACGGAAGCTTCAGAGAGGGTACAGTACTGTCTCCAAGAAGCTTCTTCATCCTCACTCAGAGTGGCCATGGTATTCCTGAGGTTGTCTCCCTCTGGTGTTGGTGTAATAAATGATCATTTTTGGACCACTAATCTATTTTTAATAAGAACATTTTCTTTAGATCACATTGTATTGAGCCTACTACATTGCACTTGGTATATTTCATGGATTTGTAGAACATGTAAATGTACCTGAATGTGCCTGCTCTACAGACAAGTCTTGATTTATTTAGTTCCTCATATTATTTTAACACTTTGGAATAATGGCAAATTTTGGTTCACTTTGAAAATTAATAATTTTATATATGTGATTCCTGGTATGTGTGAATAGTTCTAGAGACATGTAGAAGTACTTGAATAGAAGTATCGATCTTTTGCCTGGTTGTGAAACTAATCAATAACGTATGCTAAAACTCTACTATTCAAGAACCATCTTTTGAGTGTTAGTAATCAAAGACAAAACATGAAACTTCAATGAAAAGATGTCTACTCTTACTGGCACCAGTAGATGGTGCTGATGGTCACAGTGGTCTCTTTCGTCCAAGGCATCGCATCCTATTCATTGTCTGGTTCATGTGTCTGTGCTTAGTTTTGTGTTGTTTTAAGGATACTAATAACCCATCATATCTGACCCCTGTCAAAGCAGTGAGTATACTGAAAGTGCTAGTAAGAAAAGGAATATGATGATGATAGAAAAAATTAAGATAAAAAAAATAAGTGGTAAGAAGACAATGTTATATATAGATGAATAGTTTATTCAAAGGACTAATTCTAAGAATAACTCATACAATATCTTTAAAGTTTTGTATCCATGCAGATGACAGCAATAAGCAAGTGATGGAGGAAGAAATGTTTGACCAAGTAGACAACACTCGGGAAAGCAGTGTTAGATTTGTATTAGCCTGGTGCTAATTCAGGAAACTAACAGTTTGTTCAAGAGTGTAATGGTATAAAAACGACGAGGGTGCTACTGGCAGAACCTGGGTTCAGAGCTTTGCTAGTTGCACAGGTCCGGGCAACTCAGCTAGCATGGTTGGAACCTTACCTACTGTACTTGAGGAGGTTAGCTGCCTCTAATTTTCAACATAGAAGAAACTGATGCCTTACAGATCTTATATCGTTGAGGATAGGCAGGGTGAGCCTGTTTTTAAGGCTCTCATCCCTTATAGTGGAAATGTATTCAGAGACTTCAAGCCTGATCCCTTCAAAGTCATCTTGGACTTTTGAAGAAACTCACACCAAACCTGTTGAAACAGTTCTAACTTGTTAATAAATAGAGGAACTGGTTGCTCTACTGTTCTATTTTTAGATGCCCAGCAACTACACATCTTTTTCTATTAATAAGATTAAAATAAGAAAAAATGAGACAGAATATGGTAAGTAGCAGTTGTAAAACGTGTAAGATTCATTACTTTGCCAGGTAATAGCATAAGAAATCTTTGACCTGCAATTCATTTTCTTATCATTATTACAATGTTGATATAGTGGAAAAAGCATCAACTCTGGCACAAGCCAACTGTGTGATTCAAATAAGGTTCACTTTCTTCATCTGAAAGTTGGGCATTATGTTGCCCATCCATCAGAGATGTTGTCAGGAATGAAAATGATACTAAGTCACTAACACAGTGCCCAGTCATAGTGGGCCTCCAGAGACTAGGAGCCATTAGAAGAATTAGCATTAGTAGCACTCCCTGTGATTAGTAAAAAATCTCAGCAGAGAGCTTGATGTGTACCACCAGCAATTGTTAGGGCTAGTTTTATCAGCTAAGATAGACTAAACTTTCACAACAAATACATCAAAAAGGCAATGGTTAAAATACAATAGCAGTTCATCTTTCTCCCTTATAACATCCAGGATGGATGTTCTGGTTCAGGAGGGCTCAAGTCCACACAGTCATTTAGGGACTCAGACTCTTGGTGGCTCTGATGTTTTTAGTAGTAGCATGACTGCTATCATAATTCTAGCCCAGAGGAAGGGGAAGTGGACTGGAGGTATGTATCAAGGAGATTTTAAGGACCTGGATAGAAGTGACAAATATCTGTTATCACCTGCATTATATTGGAGATAGCTTATTCTTATGGGCACACCTAACTGCTTGGGCAGCTTGGAAATGCAGTGTACATGCCCAGCTACTGTGAAAAAAAGGATAAAACTGAGGTAGACATACTGGTTTATTATATAGCAGAGTAATGACCCTAAAGTCCCCTATGTGCTCCATGCTGAATCTTGGTGCCAACCTTTCACTGAAAACTTGTGGACAATTTCTGATCTATGCCAAAATTCAGGAATGAGTCCTCAGGCACAAGGTACAAAGTCATGGTAATGTGAAGTGTGGGTGGCTATGTCAGGCTATACAGGCTGCCTGTGCTGGGGCTTGGGCCAGACTCTGCACTCGAGCCAAGGACAGTGTGACAGGTGCCTGTGTACCTGACCTGGTTTTAAGAGGCACTTGGTGTGAAATGCCAGCTCAGTCACAATGCCAGAGGGGTTGGCACATGGCAGGCAGGAATGACTCCAGGGAATTCAGGCAGTGGATGTGGGAACCCCACCAGCAGGAATTGACTCTTGGGAAAGCCATCTGGAGTAGCAAAATCCAAATACTGGGCTGGATAACGGGGTCAGAGGAAGGAGAGGGGAGGAATATGATCAGGCAGGGAAAGTGGGCAGGATGCCCAGGCACCAGGCATGCCTCCAGTTCGAGATGGGAGCAAGGTCTATGCAGTTCAATGCAGAGACTAAGCATTTCTCTTGTCTCACCTAAAACCAGGGACGGGTGGAGCAGGTATCAAGAGAGGAAGAAGAAAATTTAGATTAAGTAGTAATGTTGACATCTAGAAGTCATCCCAGGGGACTTGGGACTTCCTGGGAGCAAGACACAGCAAACCAACCCACTTGTCATGAGCAAACTACCAGGTCCTGGCTCTTGGGCAGTAATTCATGGCTAAGCCCCACTGAGTGAGGAGACTGAGCTTCACTTCCCTGCTGCCTCAGTCTGGATTGGCCCAGGAACTCAGGTGCTGGTAGGAACCTTTGGGGGACCCAGCTGTGAGAATGGGGGCAGCATTAGGGTATGTTAAAATGAGGGAAGCATTAACAGATTATTTTCTGAAATTGTATTGCAGCTCTAAATGGCATAAAAATATATTTCATTTCATTTTAGTCACCCTCCAGTTCCTCAAGAAATATTCAACAAATGTTAGCAGATTCTATCAATCGTATGAAGGCATATGGATTTCACCAGGTAAGAGATTTACATTCTGTCTTCGGGAGGCTAAATGCATAGTTATTCCCACTAAAATTTCACAAATTGGTATAGTAGTCTCAGTCAGGAATGAAGTTCAGCAGCAGAATGTGAAATCTGTCTTTAAAAGCTTTTAAATATAGCTGTTCATCTTTGCCTGTTTATCTGAAGTTGAAAAAGTCTTGGGTGTCATGGAAAGAACAGATGCCAAGACATGTCTGCTAGACTCCTCATCTAAGATTTAAAACAGAGATGATATTCTGGGCTGCTGCAAATACAGGCAGACTGATTTCAGAGAATGGTAAATGAAGCATGGAACTTGGCAAAAATAGTGATTTCAGAATAAGTTCAGTATGTGTTTATTGTTTCTGTGAACCTGCCCCTTTATTATGAGCAGCCCCTTGTGTCATCCATATCCACTGTGCCAGAGCTCCTCTGGGCGCTCAGCTCTCTCTCTTGTCCATCCAGACATAAGATTCTCCCTACAGGCCAAGCCCACTTCTTCCAACATGCTTGATAGTCATCACATTATACATTGCTCACAATCAATGAGGCATAGACTGACACGTAGAAACCATAATGGTATTTGACCTGCGGAGAGCTGAAAAAGTAGGGTCAGATACAAGACAGTAAAGCAGGTATGTCCAGCCTGTGGCCCAGAATGGCTTTGAATGTGGCCCAATACAAATTCTTAAAATATTATGAGATTTTTGTGACCTTTTTTTTTTTTTTTTTTTAAGCTCATCAGCTGCCATTAGTGTTAGTATATTTTATGAGTGGCCCAAGTCTTTTTTCAATGTGGCCCAGGGAAGACAAAAGGTTGGACACTGCTGCTGTAAAGAGGAGTTTCTGAGTGACCACAGGCTTGAGATGGGGGCTGTGGAGGATGCCAGCCCCAAGGCCTGTGTTCCCATGGATAGTGTGACCAGTTCCCTGATTTATCTGTAGGGACATGCATGAACTTGGATAGCTTGTTTGTCTGAGACTTCAAGAAATCATGATGAAATTTTGGAGCTGTAGTCCTGGTATGCATACTGCTGATGTAATACATACATACCTCTTTCTAAAACAGCAGCAATAGAGTAGCTGAAGAAAATTTCCAGTAGTGCTGCCTGGAGTATGTCATTATACAAGGGGGGACCCCAAAATACCAAAATCTTCTGGAGGGTAGGTCCCTTGTAGCACAGGCTTCTCCTGCTAGGTGAGTGTTCTAAGAACCCATCAGCATCAATGTACCAGCTGGTGTGAGAGGCTGCGTTCAGTTTCAGTGCATTTTTTTGGGAAACTCTTTGATAGCGTTTGCCCATTTTATAAGTGATTTACACAAACAACATGCAGCATAACAACACACCTGCCCACGCCACACTGAGTATTCATCATCAGTTTTTTACCAAAATGGCATCACCCCCATGCCCCACTCTCCCTAGTCACCTGATGTCACCCCAAGTGACTTATTTTGTTTCCACTGGTAAAAAAAAGCCCTCAAAGGGAAATGTTTGCCAATGTGAAACATGAAACAAAAAACAGCAGAAGCACTAAGAAGCATAAAAAATCAATGAGTTCAAAATTGTTTTGAGCAGTGGAAAAAGTGTCTTGATAGGTGTATTGCACCAAACGGAGAGTACTTTGAAGGTGACTGAAATGTAAACATGTAAGAATAAACATGAAGGTGACTGAAGTTTAAACATGTAAGGATAAATACATAATTTTTTATAAATAAATTCCAATTTTGTTGGGGTCCCCCCTCATATCATTTTAAATGATGAGAAAAGCAAAGGTTCTGTGTGTTTAGTCAACCAAAGTATAGGACCTGGCCAAGGTAATGCCCTTTTTTATGAGCTGGTAATCTATACCAAATCTTTTGTTACAAAATCATAAGCATGTATGGCTATGATTTTTTAGTAAAATCATAACTCAAGTCCAGGTGTTACTTCTGCCAGACTGTGTACATTGAGTTTCTTCCATGCGCTAGGCACTGTTATGAACCTTGGAGACACTGTGAACAAAACAGACAAAGCCCTGCCCTCAGGAAGCTTGTATTCCAATTCAGAGAGACAGAAAAACAGTTCTATGAAGTCATGTAGTGATAATTGCTATGGAAGAAAATAATTTAGGATAAGGGAGCTGAGGAGTGCTAGGAAGGTAGACATTGGTTTCTTAGAGAGGTAGTCATAGAAACCTGCTCTCAGAAGGGGATACTGGAGTAGATACCTGAAGGAATGAAGAAGGAGCTATGTGGATGGCTGGAGACAAGTATGTTCTGGGCAAAGGGAATAGCAAATATGAAGGCACAGAGGCAGGAGTTCACTTGACATGGTCGAGGAATAGCAGAGAGGTCAGTAAATGAGAAGGGAGATAAGAACTAAGAATCATGTAGACCCTTAGGAATTTGGTATCTAGGTATTCCTTCAGGCCATGATGAAAGATGAGATCATCTAGAAAATGAGTTTAGATGGAAAAGAGAAGTGGTCTGAGGTCTGATGTGCTTCATCTTAGACTGGTTTCTTGTCTCTCAAATGGGGTGAGGGGTGGACTAGATCAGTGGTTCTCAGACATTTTTGGATGTGAAACAGCCAGACTTTCAGTTTTCACACCCTCTCATGAGAATGCCCAGGACCATGTGCCATTTTAATCCTTCTCTAACTTAAGAAATTTCATCAGAATTCAAGAGAATGAGCAGATCACTTACTAAGCTTCTCTGTAGAACAAAGGTAATAAAATAGAGCATTCCTACTTTGCAGGCACTGGAGAGGATCTAATGAGGAATGGGTGGGAAGTATTTCCATCAACAGGCCGGATGAAAATGCTTTCTGTAGGAGACTTTGTGAAAATTCAGACTGCTCCCTCGTCTCTGCACCTCGGCCTCTAGGCGTCTGCACTAGTGTCCAGCCTCGGCCCTGCTGTTTTCACTCTTCAGCCTTCACCTTGCTTTTCCAACAAGGACCTACCTGCTTCCAGAAAAACACTTCTAAAGAGGAAATGATGTTTTTCTAAATAGAAAAAGTAAAAATCAACTCTACTTTCTTAAGTTTTCTAGCTGATTTGAATCAATCCAGTGGTCAGGGCCAGACCTCATCTGCTATTACTCCGTGAAACTCATTAATTTTTCGCTCCTTTCCCACTGTGCCCATATATCATTGCACTGATGATGAAAAAGGAATGTACTTTACTAATTATAGCACTCTCAGACATTTGAGTATCATCTGCATTATTTTTTACATAATATTTTTTCTTAGATAGACCCACTTAGTAAACATCTTGCTTTTCCTAAGCAACAATACCCGTGGTGTATCATTGTTTAATGTTATAACTATATTTTTTTCTAATCATTTAAAACATGAATGTGGAAGATGAACAAAGCTCCACTTTTAAGGTTTGGTTTGTTGTTTTTTTTTTTAATGTTTAAGCTTAGAAATTGCTAGCAGCACTTCTTTTGTATTTCAAGCTTGTACAGCTTCAGTAAGGGGATAGTAAATTTTAGCAATCATTTCAAACACCAAAAGCTCTTCTTTGGATTTTATAATATTGACAAGCCTAATATTTCTAGGCAGGAAAAGAATGTAAGAAAAAATTGAAAACAATAAATATATAAAAGTTTGTTATATCTGAAGTGAAGTATAGTTTATGGATTATGACCTTTTACGTTAACTATAATTTATGATTTCCCACGATGATTAAAACCTAGTTTCACATCAAGGTTTATATTTTAGTTGCAGTGAAATAATTTAACATCAAGAAAGTCTTTATCCTTCTAGGAAAACACAAAAGAAAAGAACTTCCATTTTTGTGATGGAGAATGAGGCATGGTCAGTCTTTCCTCACCCTCTGAGCTTGTTTCATTACTTAGCTAACCAAGGCTTTTATTTAGTTCACCAAGCTGCAAGTTCAGTTTTGTTATGAGCACTCAGAATAAACAAATTACTTTTTAGATCTCAGTGATTTGATGTGTTAGTTTCTCGTTAAAAATTAATTTCTTTGAATGTTCTTAATGCTACAGAACTATACACTCAAAAATGAACAGGGTGATAAATTTTATGTTATGTGTATTTATCACTAAAAATCCCCACTGAATTCCTTTTTAAAAGAAATTCATGTTTCTTTTTTTATATTTTTTTTCTCAAAGAGGATGCTTTTAAAAAGTATTTTTTTATCCTTTTGAAACAAAAAGAAACTCCTTTTTGAGCCACCTAAAATCATGTGTAAATACCACATTTCAGATACATGGTTCAAGGACATGTGGAAATACAGCTGAGATTGCTTTAGGAATGCACTGTTACTCTGTGGAACCTGTCAGGTACTTAGTGTTCACATACTATCTCAATTTAAAGCAGATAGTGCTATGTCTGAGGAAATTGAATATTTATTGAATTCTTACTATCTGTTACACACTGTGCTAAGCATTTTAAAAAATTATTTAATCCTCATTATAATCCTACAAAATATTCTTAATTTTCTAATTTTACTTTGGGGGAACCAGCCTGAGAGAGATTTAGTAATGAGCCATGGAGCTGAACAACCAGGTAGCAGTAGGCTGGCTTCAGGTATGGCTGACACCATACTTTTCCCATAACACCAAAGTGCCTCCTCAGAAGCCAGAGGAAGTTAGATAGAAATCAGGTGTGTCTAGAACCCTCCTTATCCAAGAAAACTGCCAGAGTTGCCCACAAGCATTTGTTTCTGACTTTTTAAACAGAAGAAAGAATCCACAAAGAAAACACAAGATGAAGAAATAAAACAAATAGATGAAGAGAGAACCAAGCAGATTTATAAGAGCTGGAAAGAAGATTCGGAGTGGCAGGCATCTTGTGAGTACGCAGAAGCCTCTCAAAGCAGGCTGTAATAAAATGACCAACCTAGAAAGTACTTAAAGTGGTCACTGAGAGGTATTTTAACACTGAATTACTACCTTATTGAATAGCTTGTTGAATAGCAGAAAGGCTCTCAATTCATCTTTATACCATCAAAATTATGATATATCTATATGATGGAGTGGCATATAGCTATGAAAAACACATGCTTCAAAAGAGTATTTTATGACCTTGGAATATGTTATATCTTTTTAGCTTGCAGAGGAAAAAAAACATTATAAAATAGTATGAAAAATACCCCTATTTCCATGTCTAAATATATGAAGGAAAAAGAAAAATGGAAGCTATTAACACGTTAACATTAGTTTTCTTGGAGAGGTGGGATTCAAAATTATTTATGTGACTTATTATTATTCTGTAGTTTTCTAGATTTTCAATAGTGAACATGTCTTAACTTTGTAATCAGAAGAACAGGAATAACAGGCTGGTTAGATGAGTATTAGCACCCCTCCCAAGCCTATGACCCGGTCCTGGCAGTGGGAGTGAAGGTGGGGCAGAGCAGAGCATGATGCTAAGTGAATTCGGGTTTGAAATAGGACTAGGGTTTCCCTCTGACTCAGACAAACATGCTTAACTGCTAGAGCAGCACTTTAGGCTGCTTGAGGAAGAAGAGTAGCAATGTTTGCAGGACATTGAAAATCCTAAATTGATCTTCAGTTCCATTACAGTGAACACCATTAAAATGAAAATTGTTGTGAAATGAAAATATTTGCAAGTGAAATCCTAGCATAATGGAACATCTTTAGCATCTCTTTAAAGTGAAACATACTCATAATAGGATTTGAGCAATAATGGCTAAAGTGTAAATGCACTCAATAAAAATGATTCTTACATCCTGCATTAGAGTCCTTTAATACTATGTTGCTAAAACAAAAGCAAAATAGAACAGTAAACACTCTCTTTTACAAGGCAGTATTAAAAGACAGCCTTGCGGTATTTCTATGTGTACCAACGTGTTCTATGATTGTCTATGCTAAGAATCACTCTACCTTTTTGTCTGGTAGGCTGATTTACAATGGGTTCAGCTCACAGTGGGCCCTGTGACCTGTGGTGAGCCTCACTGCTTGTTCACCCTGTGCACAGCCTGAGCTACTGAGGAGTTTCTAACAGCCTATTCTTTGCTAGTGATGCAGAGCAAGTGTCATCCTCAACTCAAGTGTGTGAAGGATATGACATCACCTCTTACTATTCAAAGACCCCCCCTGCAACTGGAACCCTCACTCAGACTGCAACTCATCACTTAGTCTTACCAACTGCAGGAAATTCTGGAACAAATAAATAGTTGAATGTTTCTGTCTTGTCCCTTTCTCCTCCTCCTCCTCCTCTCTCCCTCTCAGAAAGTCCCCATGCCCCTATGTACAGAGAAATTCTTCAGTGAATGCTAGGCACTTGTGAATGTGCAAGCCCTAACTATTTGAATAATAGGCATTGATAATGACTGGTTGTTATCATCAGAGGACAGAATCTGTTCAACAACTGCAGTGCTGATGCTTCTGACCATGTCTGTGGGCTGACAAAGGACTTTCTCAAACCCTTTTGTTTTCTAGTGCGAAAATCCAAAGCAGCTGATGAAAGGAGACGCTCCTTGGCTAAACAAGCCCGGGAAGACTACAAGAGGTTATCTCAAAGAGGAAGAAGTGGGGAGGGACTGCAAAGCCCCCCAAGTGTTCCACAGAAACCAAAAAGACCCCCACTTCCTCCCAAGCCTAAGTTCCTAAACCCGGCGGGATACCCTCAAAAGCCTCTTAGGTAAGAACTCACGCAGATGGCTTTAAGAGTAAGGGTTGAAATGAGCCAAGTAAGGCAAATTACATGATGGGCCCTGGGACATGGAGAGCCAGCTGGCTGGCTGTGTAACTAAATTTAGCCTCTCTCTAAGCCCACCTTCCTGTGAGACCTGGTCTTAGCTGTAAACTCCACAGTTGTTATAATTAATATACCCAATAACTTAGTGAAGATGAGCATCGAGTTCGCTAATATCCTGTGCCACCAGCCCACCTCCACCTGGTGTCAGCAGGTGAGCCAATGAAGGGTCAAGAAGACCCAACTGGGGTTCCATCAGTTTTCAATATCGCTCTCAATAGTAGAAGAATTGCAAAATAGGAACCACAGAGTTTGCTGACTTTCACGTCAGCGGTAGAGCTACATTTTCATTGCTCATGATTAAAGGTTTGATGGTAATTCTCATTCTGGGGTACATAGCCATACTCACATGTTGAGAATTTGGAAATGTTCCTTTTTTGAATGAATTTATTTGCTGATGATGATACCTTTTCCTCTTAGGTTGTGGGATAATTAGGAAAACAATTTGTTTTGGAAAATCCCTAAAGAATAATAATAATATAGCAGAAACCCCCTATCCCTTATGTTAACTAATTATAAAATTCTTTTCTCTTGCTTACTGATATATGATTTTTTTTCATATTCTAATATATAGCAAAGTGTTATTTAAAATAACCAGGAGAAATCAAATATTGATTGGATAAAACAGAACTGTCTAATGCCTTGCTTTCTGAAATAAAAACTAAAATTACTTCTCTGTTACAAGAATGGGGAAATAAAGGCAAACAAAATTCTCCCTTTGCTTGGAGTCAGTAGTTATCTCCAAGGCTTTCTCGTAATGGGGATTATGACCTCAGAGGAGACATGAAGGTGGACCTTTTCCTCTACTGTAATTATTCCTGTTTACTCAATGGAAAGGTTCCATTTTGGGACTTGGGGACCAACACTAAATGACCATGTTCTATAAAGTGATAGTTCGGGGAATGATTGTTTTTTTATGGACCACAAAACAAGAAAAGTAATCAGAAAGGGGTCTCCTTGCAGTTCTGTGACCCAATCACAAGGTGTGGGAACTTCTGCACAGGGCCCCCCGGTGCGTGAGCTTGTCTGTGTGCATTGGCCATGGCCCCTGTGTACCTGTTTCTGTTCTCCAGGCTCTTCCAAGGGTGGGAGTCTGACTTGTAATGTGCTCTTACCTGCAGTGTTTTTAGAGTACACTGTATGTAGGTGACCGGCAGCAATGAAGGTAGCCTTTAACAAAGGCAATTCATTTGTTTTGAACTGTGCTCAGTTAGCTCATTTTTTTCCGACTTAAGACACTTGAATGAAGTGCTTCTTGTGAGGCAGCCAGATTTGATGGTTTCAGGGCTGGCATTTTAAACAGTGATGACCAAGGTCAGGTAGGAGCCAGCCCTAGACAGAGACTAGCTGTCCTTAGCGTTTTTTGCTTGATCTTCAAAGACTTCCCAGGGAAAACAACTTAATTTGAAAACCTGTAAGAAACCTTACTACGTAATCTTATGTGTTTGCAGTGTCTCCTCCCCAGAAAAGTAAAATTTTATAGGCTATTTTCTCCAAAACACTATGTATGTATATACCTATGAGGGCTGTCTGGAAAAAATCCAGCCATTGTCAACATAACAAGAATGGTTTGCTGCTGGATATTTTCCAAACAGCCCTCATATATATATGCATATGTACATGTATATCTGTGCATCTGATATATATGTCACATGTAATTTATGGTACATGTTACCATAAAAAGCATAAAGAGCTATCACGTTAATTTACATGGCAGGACATTCCAGTAGCTCATCCAAACCCACTGTTGTTTTTACATTAAATTCTTAAAATTAGTGGGCTGCTGCATGGGACTTGGAATGTTTATTACATTTTGATGGTACTTTTTATAATGGAAAATGACTTAATCACAGAACTTAAATTCTTCTACTGAATTGATTTCCAAATACTTTCGCTGCCTATAGTAAGTATTTTCTTATCAATCTCGAAACACTCTTCTTTCTTTAACTTTATATTTCTCAGACTGTCTTTTAACAGAACTAAACTCTTCAAAGTATGAGAAGGGAAGAAACCAAATCAGGGAGATTAATGAACAGAGAAGAGAAAATTGAATAATGAAAATGTTAGGGAAGAAATTTATTTTATTGCATTTGATTTATTATGTTTGTAAGTACACGCTCTCCAGGAATATAATTAGGGCTGTATTTCTCTTTTTAATGCTTATTTTCTCAAATTTTAATTGGGGATTAATGGAGTTTCTAATTCATACTCAAAATAAGTTAAAAGCTATGTGTCAACACAGCAGTACCTCATACCCAACACTAGCCCTATAGGTCTGGAAGGACAAATGACAGATTTATGTTTCTCCCTGTTTTCTGTCTTGAGAACTTGTATAATGTCAGTGTATAGGGGTCCAACCTCGCATAAGCTCAGCCCATGTAATTAGATTTTCAAATGTGTGTAACTCTCATTGTCTATCTGTCTGTCTCTCTGTACACACACACACACACACACACACACATACGTATATATATATATATATATATGCATATATACTAGTCTATAAAGATTTTTGATAGCATTATTTTCAAATTAATTAAATCTAACTTGAAAAATGGTTTCATAAATAACAGAAATAAAGGAGTCACAAGGACCGCATCCAGCTCTGCCCAGGAAGACATCATCCAGTGGTTTAAAGAGGAGCAGCTACCTCTGCGAGCAGGTTACGAGAAAACCTCTGACACCATCGCTCCCTGGTTCCATGGTGAGTGCAGAGGTTCCCTCAATGGAACCTCATCTGACGGTGGATGAACCTGCTAATCCACCAGAAAGGCAAAAAGAATAGAGGCTTCCTTTTATCTGGGCTGCTCAGGAAGAATCTTTGAAATGGTTTTCACAAAGCAGTTTTTCAAAGGTTTCTCAGCAAGCTGCATTCTCGTGAAGCATTTAAAAAGCAGTCAGCAGTCATGGTTACTGCATGCACTGTGGGTTAATTTATCACCACAGATAAACCACCACTGGGTACACAGGGAAAACAGTGCCTCCTGTTTACCTACACTAGGGCACTTCATTGTGACTTCCATCAAATAGCACCACCTTTGGCCCATGGTCCATCGACGGAGAGTCAGATAATGGCCATTGGGTGTGGTGAGCAGCCCATTGGTCAAGCAGCTGAAAAGTCAGCGCTCCAGTAACTAGTTGAGTGACCTTGAGCAAATCATCTTCTTTCTCCAAAGCAAATCAATTTATCTATCATTTTCATCTCTTAAATGGAGTTGAACTTGTGATCTTTAACTTAAAAATTCTGTGTTTTTGATCTTTATTTCTGGTATGTGGGTAAGGCTGCAAGGCGAGTTTGTTGAAGCCTAACCTAATTAAAAATCAGCTAATAAACTATTCTTTTCCCTTATTTACATTTGACATAACATTTGACATATTATATTGATTTCAGGTGTACAGCATACTGATGAGACATAACTTATAAAATCCTTATTCCAATACATCTGGTTCCCCTCTGACACCACATATAGTTATTACAGTGTTACTGACTGTATGCCCTGTGCTGCACTTTACATCCCTGTGACTGTTCTGTAACTATGAATTTGTACTTCTTCACTTCTTCCCCTTTTTCACCCACCCCTCCCACCCACCTCCCATCATCCCAACAAATCTAGTACTCATCTGATGCCACCCATAACTGCAGTATTATTGACTACATTCCCTGTTATACCCTATCTCTATACTTATTACTTTGTAACCACCAAACTGAACTCCCCAATCTTCTCCCCTTATTTCACCCCCTCCCCCAACCCTCCTGCCATCTGGCAACAAACCAGATGTTTTCTGTGTCTATGACTCTGTTCATGTTCCACTTGTTTATTTTCTTTTTTGGATTTCACCTATAAGCAAAGTCACCTTGCATCTGTCTTCTTCTGTTGACAACTCCTCTTAGTGCAATACCCTCCATGTCTTTTGATTGGAGCTTTTAATCCAGTTAAATTGAAGGTAATTGTTGATGTGTACCTATTGCCATTTTATTGTTCATAATTTTGTTTGTTTTTTTTTCCATCTTAAAGCAGTCCCTTTAACATTCCTTGTAATACTGTTTTGGTGATGAACTCTTTTAGCTTTTTCTTATCTGGGAAACTCTTTATTTGTTCTTCAATTTTGAATGATAGCCTTACTGGGCAGAATAATCTTGGTTGTAGGTCCTTGCTTTCCATCATGTTGCAAAATTTCTGTTGAGAAATTAGCTGACAGTCTTATGGGACCTCCCTTATAAGTAACTAGTTGCTTTTTTCTTGCTGCGTTTACCATTTTCTCTTTGTCTTTAATCTTTGCTATTTTAATTATAATTGTCTTGGTGCGGGCCTAGTTGGGTTCATCTTATTTGGGACTCTCCATGCTTCCTGGGCTTGTACATCTGTTTCCTTCCCAAGGTTAGGGAAGTTTTCAGTCATTATTTCTTCACATAAGTTCTCAATTCCTTGCCTTCTCTCTTCTCCTTCTGGTATTCCTATGATGCAAACGTTGTGCTTGATGTTGTCCCAGAGGCCCCTTAAACTATCCTAATTTTATTTTTGGATTTTTTTTCTTTTTGCTGTTTTGATTGCGTGTTTTCTGCTACCTTGTCTTCCAACTCACTGATTCAGTCCTCTGCTCTATCTAGTCTGCTGGTGATACTTTCTATTGCATTCTGAATTTCAATTATAGTATTCTTCATTTCTGACTTGTCCTTTTTAATGGTTCCTGTGTCCTTCTTTATGCTTGCTATCTCTGTTCAAGTTTTCACTAAGTTCCTTAAGCACCCTTAAAACCATCATTTTGAGCTCTGTATCTGATAGGTTGCTTGCCTCCATCTTCTTTAGTTCTTCTTCTGGAATTTTCTGCTGTTCTTGTAGTTCAGACATAATTTTTGTTTCCTCATTTTGGATATCTGTCCATATCTGTTTCTATGTATTAGGTAGATCTGTTGTGTCTCCCAGTGTTGCTGGATAGCCTTATGTAGTAGATGCCCCCTGGGGTCCTGGCACCATCTCCCTGATCACTTGTGCTAGGTGCTCCTGTAGATTCTAGTTTGGTGCCAGTGCTATTCCTGGAGCTACTCAGAAAGAGTCTCAGAGCCCACCAGTGATGATTGCAGCCCACTTGCAGCCTACGGACTTAAATAGTTTTCCAAGAAAGATTGCAATGCGGTTGTGGCTGGCTGCTCACCAGAAAAAGTCCCTCTGGCATTTTCAGAGTTGGGTGAGGTGGGGTCCCAGTGAGTCAGCAGAGAGGGTCAACTGGAGCTAACCAGACCAATCAGGTACAGATTTGGCCATATGGGGGCAGGTGCAACACAGGGAAGATGGCGCCAACCAGCCCACTTCATGGGAGGAGGACTCACCCAAGAAAAATGGTGACTGTCCTCCAGCCTTCACCCCAAAGCCACATACCTCAGTCTGCCCCCTGAATGTATCCAATGTCCCCTGAGTCTCTGTCCCTCTGCCGGAGGCCAGGGTGAGTACCCACAAGTGATTGAGTCTGCACAGGCACTTTTAAGAGGACGTCTGGGTTTCTCATAGCCTTCCGTCTCTATTGGATGTTCAAGAATCCCTGCTGTTTTTCATAGTCAGATGTTGTGGGGCTCCTCTTTTCAGCACCAGTGCTCCGGCTGGGGAGCCTGGTATAGGGCAGGGGTCCTTCACTCTTCCAGGTGGAACCTCCGCAGCTGAGATATTCCTCCTAATTCTCTATATCACCACAGAAGGTTTGGCTCCTTTCACATCTTCACCCCTCCTACCAGTCTCACCATGGCCTCCTCTTTTTTATATCCTTAATTATAGAACTTCTGTTCAGTCAGAGTTCAGATGGTTCTCCAGGTTGGTGGTTCAATAATTTAGTTGTAATTTTAATCTGTTTCTGGAATGAATGAAGCAGGCTCAGTGTTTACCTATTCCACCATCTTGGATCTCCCTGTCAATAAACCATTTCTTTATTTGACCCTAAAATCTTGATTAATTCAATCTCTCTACCCAGCTCACATTTCACTGACTTCCCAGTTTCTTGGACTTTAAGAAAAGGAAGTGGATTTTTGCCTCAATTGACAAATGTGTGGCTAAATTGGACTAATTGGCTCTATGTGAAACAAAAGTGCTTTAACCAAAAATCAAGTTTTCTCACAGCGCACACTTACCCTGAAGGTTATCTTCATTTGAATTATGTTTAAGATTTCTCCCTCTTAATTAGTATCATCTCACACATAAATATATCCTCAAAAATAAGTTCCCAAACACATAACATGGCAAACTCTTTGAAAAAGCACACAATTATTTGGGGATAGGCTTTCTGGTAAAGGGCTGCTTTTGTAGTCAGAACATGACTACAGAGCTGTCTAGTGTTCCCTAAAATGTGTGCTTTGGCTAGCTCAGCTTTGGCAAGTGCCCATTCCCAGAGGAACTCCCCTCCCTCCCGGCACCAAGTTGTAAAAGCCTCCTTCCTTTCCATTTTGCTCTGAAGCCGTTAGGAGAAAGAGTGGTAACAGTGTCAAAAGATGAATAAAACATGGGTCAATTACATGTTAGTCATAGCTATCCTGCTTGTCTCGTATTGCCTTTTGTATTTTATTTTTAAGATAAAAACTTTGGTTTAAAAATAAGGCTCTTGAATTTACATATAATGTAATAATTGCTTTGTTGTTTAATTTTCATTCATATAATATTTATCATAGTCATAAGCAAAACAAATAGCATACAGTGTAACAATGTAATAAATATACAGCCATGTTATCAATATAAATAATTGTTTTCAGTTTTAAGACAAATTTCACATATTTTTACATAAGGACAAGATGGATAGCTCGCATCTTCCTTGAAGTATAACTGTTTATCAGGAACCTGTTTTGAAATATTGGAATGGAAGTTTTCCTTTACATTGTCATACACTCCATAAATTACCCTTCTTAAGTTACTCCTTTGATCACCCAACATTTCAATGCACAGAATTCATACTTTCACCCTTTTTCTTAACTAGCTTTAGATGAGGATGGGCATGAATAGGAGAGGACAAGGGAAATGAAGACTACTAGATCTCTGGTTTGTGGGGCTGGGAGGAAGGTAGTGTGTTGTCAAATGAGAGAAGGAACATAAAAAGATGAGGAGACTTAGGGAAAGGGAGAAGAGGGAAGACAGTGAGCTCAGTTGAGTTTGAAATGTCTTTGGAACAGTCAGGTGAACTATCCATTTGGCAACCAGATTCATGGATCAGTGCTAGAGATAGCAGACTGGAGTCATCAGCACATAGTTAAAAGCATGAGGGGGTGAGATTTTCCAGGAGTGATTTGGGAAAAATGATAAGAAAAGACCCTGGGGAATCTCAACATTCAGTGCAATGACAGAGAAGAGCAGAGACCTAAGATCTCTGTCTCAAGTCTCTTTTCTGAGTTGGAGTCAAAATGAAGCAAAATGGTGTACAGCTTTGAAATGTCCTGCATAGGTGCATGCTCTGTGATGCTAGTTTTATAATCAATGAGATAGGGTATTGCCTCTGAACTCCTAGGAGCTTGATGAAAAATCCCAAATGCAAGAGAGATCCTAAAATGAAGTACTGAACTCTACTTCCTGAGCATCTTTTCATGATCTTGAAAAAGTCTTTATCTGCAAAGTCTCCCCACATTTACTCTCTCCGCAAAAAAATTAAAGCTTTTTTCAGAGACCATGGGTCTCAAATTTCACTGGACTTTTGGTCCCATTGGTTGTGTGGGACTTGTGGGAGAAGACATTGAAAATATTCTCAAGTTCTTTTTCATGTTTTGCTAGTTTTCCTGAGAGCCAAAGCACATCTCTAGCTTTCACATGGATCAGTTTGGTGTTAGGACCCAGAGGGAATGATGCAGATTTGCTGGCCATCTCTTGGCTGCTTCCTGTATTCCCTAGTGGGTTGGAGGCCCGTGATCTAATTCCTGGTCATATCCATTCATTCCTTCCCAGGATCGTGGTGCAACCATAGAATCATGAAGACTACATGGAATCCCCAACAGTTTTGGCAGAAGCCCTTGTGAAGGAATTTTGTAGTTGGTAATTTTCTGGCGTTTTAATAATAGGCAAATTAATCTTAGTTAATTTGGAAGTCTTTTACTCACAGTCATTTAAGAGGACTGTTAAAAATACTGCAATGTATGATCTAGAGCAGTGGTTCTCAACCTTCCTAATGCCGCAGCCCTTTAATACAGCTCCTCATGTTGTGGTGACCCCCAACCATAAAATTATTTCCGTTGCTACTTCGTAACTGTAATTTTGCTACTGTTATGAATCATAATGTAAATATCTGATATGCAGGATGTATTTTCATTGTTACAAATTGAACATAATTAAAGCATAGTGATTAATCACAAAAACAATACTTAATTATATATTGTGAAATATTTATTTCTAATTACAAATAAATGAAATTTTGTCTTGAAGCGTGGTGTAGCTGCTTTCAACACAGCAGCTGCTCTCTACACATGTGTGACTGGTCCGCATAAGTATATTACGGTGCCAACCCTGTCACATACACCTGTATTTGTACGGGGCATATGTGATGGGGTTGGTGCAATGATGTCATCACACCGGGTACTCGTACATGGGCGTATCTGCATGTGGGCGGACCCCCCTAGAGACGGGTAGAGGAGCCGTGTCTCGGTTCCTAAGACCATCAGAAATATGTGTTTTCCGATGGTCTGAAGCGACCCCAGTGAAAGGGTCTTTCAACCCCCGAAGGGGTTGTGACCCATAGGTTGAGAACCGCTGATCTAGAGCAACTTGCCTTTCTAAGACCCTTCAATGGGAAAAAATTCTGGACTTTATCATAATGTAAATAACCCAGATCAACCATGTGAATCTCTCATTCAGCCTCCTGTGTCAGCCTAACTGGTCTCCGTCTTTTCTGTGCTGTTCCCTGTCTTCAACATAATCAAACTACAAGGAGAATAGAACCCAAACTCCTCCCTATGGCCACAAGGGCCTACTTGTTCTGCCCCTGACTCTTGTGCCAGACTCATCTCAAACCACATTCCCTACCTTGTTGACCACATGTCTCCTTTCTGTCCCTGGCATACCACACTTCTTCCTTAGGGCCTTTGCAGTTACTGTTCCTGAAATTGCTCTTCTCATGGCCAGCTTCTTAGGGAACTGGCTCACGTGACTGCAGATGTTTGGCGAGTCCAAAATCTGCTGGGTAGGCCAGTAGGCTGGAGACTGGCACCTCAAGTTCAAAGGCTGCTCGTTGGCAGGATTCCTACTTGCTCATTCATCTCCCAGTCTGTGATTTGTCTTTTAATTTTTTGGCACATTTTGAGGCATAGAAGATTTTCATTTCAATGAGGTTGAGTTTAGCTGTTTTTCCTTTTTGGCCTTTACTTGTTGTATAATACACAATCCACCTGTAATTTATTTTTGTATATGATATGCAATATAGAAACCTAATTTATTCTTTTTCATATGAGTGGCCACTTGTCCCAACATCATTCATTAAATAGTCCTACCTTTCTCCATTGATTTGTATTGCTACATCCATTGTTTACCAAGATCCTGTTTATGGGGATTACTATATAATAATTCTTTATGTCTAGGAAGGCAATTTCTTCCTCTTCCTAATACTTTGAAATTGTCCTAACTCTCTTTGGCCCCTTTATATGCTCACATGGCTTTTAAGGACAACATACCAAGTTTTAAAGGCTTTGTTGGGATTTTGAGTGGAAATGCATTGAATTTCTAGATTAATTTGGAGATATAATTGCCATCTTTATGTTATTGTATCTTTCCATCCATGAACATTGTAAGTTTCTCCTTATATTCTTTTTAAATCATAAGTAAATTCCCCATACAGAATGGGCACCTTTACAAAAAAAAAAAAGAAAAGAAAAAGCAAACTATATTTAGTCCTATGTACTTACAATGTTTTTGTACTTATTTGGAAAAGAGTTTTTTAAATTATATAGTTAGTTGATGGTGTAAAGAAATTATCTTTTTACATATTGATCTTGAATCCTGTGACACTGTTGAAGTTTCTCATTAATTCTAATCATCTATCAGAAGAATCTATTGGAGCTATAATTTTTTTTGAGGGCCTAATATGTGCCAAGCATTATGTTGAGCACTTTAAAGGAGGTCATTTTTATTCCCACTTTATAGAATAAGAACCTAGGAACTAAGATGTTAAGTTCCTTTCCAGTCTTCTGTTACTAGTGGTGGCAGAGTGAATATTCAGGCCTGGTCTATTTACAACACCACAGCATATCTGACAGCTAACATAAGTGGGAATGCTCATATCATGCTGTTTATTTAACTTGTGAGATTTAATTCAGTGAACAATAATATCGTTGAGATTTGTTTCTCCAATAAATGAGTAAGTTCACTAAATCTCACAGTCGTTATCAAGGAGACTTCATTCAGCATAAATTTTGCCCCATCCCCACCTGTGAGAATAAGGAAAAAGCATAATTTTGTCTGGATACTATTTTGCTCACTCCCAAGTAGAATTCTAAGGAACAGATATTTAACATACAAGTCTTTAATAAAATGCCCCAAGGCCACAAGCATTTGGAGTAATAGAAATGCAGTCTATATTATGATTGTAGTGGTGGTTACCCAACTGTACATTTGTCAAAACCAATCAAATTGCACACTTAAAATTGTTGAATTTTACTGTATGTATATTATATATCAAAGCTGCTTTTTAAAAAAAAAAAATTTAATGTCCCAAAACAGCACAGAGTTTTCTTAGCTTCTAGCATAGAAAGGTACCATAGCACAGGCTTCACATAAGACTCCAAGACCAGATAACCTAGTTTGGGTTTGTGTCTTCTTCTCTGTAAAATCGAGGTGATAATATCTATACCCTAACGTTTTGGGTTTTTTTAAAAAGTGAATCAGCTAATATATGTAAAGTGCTTTGAATAGTGCCTGGCACATAGTGTTTCTGTACTATGGCTTACCAAAACTGAATAGCATAAGAGTAAGTTCACCCTTTCTGTTCTCTCTTCATTGTAATCCTGACTTTGCCATAAAATACTGTCTTGAATAATAGCGTCACATGCAAGGAGTAAGAGCACTCCAATAAAATAGATCTTAATTACTGCAAAAACTGTCTGAATGCTATTTCCACAAGTATTTATTTAGAGCCTGTCTTTAAAAAGCCCAGAACCCAGGAGATCACCCCAGAAGGCAACAGTAATTCAAAGGACAAAAGGACAACACCCTAAAACAGGGAATAACATTGTTTGTAAAAGTTTTACAGTTAAGGTTGAGTGTGGGGTCAGGAGGGGAGGGTGCAATGTGATGGGAGTGAGTCCTAGATTTGCTGAACTAATATTTCCTGTTTTCTAGATTTATAATCTTCTGAATACTGTAATTAATGGTCTATTTGGTTTTGTTTCCTGAAGAAGGATTGTTTTCTTCTCTCTGTTACCCTTTATCTCCTCTCATCCTGTTGTCCTGAAATTCAGTTTTCAGTTCAGGACTATCTTGATCCTCAAATACAGTCCTAATTTTTATTCATTTTATTCTTGCATCTGCTCACAATATTACAGAAGTTATTTTTCTCTCTTTTTTAAATTAAATTTATTGGGGTGACATTGGTTAGTAGAATTGCATAGGTTCCAGGTGTACAGTTCTTTATCATCTCCATGTTGCATTGTGTTCTCATTACCCAGAGTCATTTCTTTTCCCATCACCATATAGTTGAATCCCCCTCCCTCCTGCCCTACCCCACTGCCCCCTTTCCCCCTGGCAACTACTAAACTATTGTCTGTGTCCCAAATTTTTTTTCTATTTTGTTCATTTATTCTGTTCTTTGGATTCCACATGTAAGTGAGATCATAGGGTATTTGTCTTTCTCAGTCTGACTTATTTCACTTAGCATGATACCTTCTAGTTTCATCCATGTTGTTGCAAAAGGTGAGATTTTATTCTTTTTTATGGCTGAGTAATACTTTATTGTGTATAAATGCACCACAGCTTCTTTATCCAATTATTTATTCTGGGCACTTAGGTTATTTCCGTATTTTGGCTATTGTGAATAATGCTGCAATAAACATAGGGTTTCTTACATTTTTAAAAATTAGTGTTTTGGATTTCTTTGTATAAATACCCAGGAGTGTAATTGCTGGATCGTAAGGTAGTTCCATTTTTTATTTTTTGAGGGACCTCCATACTGTTTTCCATAGTGCAGTCTCACCAACAGTGCACAAGGGTTCCCTTTTCTCTACTTCCTCGCCAACACTTGTTGGTCGATTTATTGATGAGAGCTGTTCTGACAGGAGTGAGGTGGTATCTCACTGTGGTTTTGATTTGCATTTCTCTGATGATTAGTGATGTTGAACACCTTTTCATGGGTCTATTGGCCATCTGTATGTCCTCTTTGAAGAAATATATTATGGCAGTCTCTAAGACAGACCATATGGCCTAGAATGGTTGTGAAGTTGGTGATAGGTGTTTAAGAGTCCTCTTAGCTAAATTTAACATCCTGCTAAGCCAAGTCATTTACTTATTCTGACTCCTGATTATGAGTCTCCAGAGTGTGCAGATATATAGTTAAGTATACTCACTAACATGCTATTTTATACTTCTTGGAGGAAAGGGCCAAAAATAAATAAAACTGAAGTTTGAAGGTCTCTCCAGAAACCCATAGGCTCATTTCTTCATTCTGCCCATCAGCATTTTCCTGCTCCTGTTAAATACACAACATTGTTCCGGGGCTTAGAAATCAGCAGGGACTGTGAGTGGGAAGGTGGGGAAAAGGTAAAAATAAAGGTATAAACAAACTTATGACCGAGAAATTTTCTAATTGCTTTTGTTAGCGAATTCACATATTTGCTTTATACCTCAATAGTTGATTATTATTCCTCTGGAATGTAATGAAAACTTTTTTCAAATATGAATATAATTAGTCTGTTGATGAAATAGTTCCATCCTGATTTGTTTCTTTTGGATGTCTTTTGTTGTCATGGCATATACTTGAACCTGCCCTCCAAATTCTCTAGTCCTGGTATTTTATATTTTAAGCTTCTGAAGAAGCAAATCCCGTTAACATCTGTGGGATATCAAGAGAGTTTATAATGCAACTATTTTGATTGCTTCCATTTTGTACACATCCCTCCAAATTTTCATTCTCCTCGGGATGTAAGTCCTTTCCATTTCTATGGAGACAGCTACTCTGGAACTTAAGTTCCCTAGACATGACTGTCAGGTATAGTCCTATGGCCCTCCCCTCTCACAGTGTGCCAGCGGCCCATAGATCCCTTCAGCGCAGCTCTTCAGGACCGGGCGTCTATAATGGATAGATTACATAAGAAAGTTTCATAAGAGCCCTCCAAGTTTTCTTTCAGACTAAAAATCATAATGAATCTAGGAATTGGCATTCATAGTAATAATTTGTCCTTCAACTGTTTTGCTGAGGAGTGAAGTTGGATTGTGGGGCCATCAGAATTCTACGCACTTCTCATGAAGGGATTTTCAAGCTTCTGTCTCTATAAAGCACAAGTTACTAATTTGTGTGAATGAAGTCACACAAAAGTTTGCATCCTGCCTTATTTACATATGTCATTCATACACTTCCTGAAGTAGAATAGGGTATGGCCACTGCTTGGATGTGGTAGGGAAGGACAACTGGAAGTCCCTGCCCTGCCGGTCACTGTCCTGCCCTTGAGAGGGACCAGCAGGACTTTAGAGTGAAGCCCTGGGAATTCACCTACATTTTATTATGAAGGCTTCATCTACATGAATGGCATCAAAGCACTTTGAATTATTCTTTACAGTTCTCCTATGTGACTGCCTAGTATTAGTTCCAATGTCTGAAGTAGCTGAAGATGAAACATAAAAAAACTAAAGCTATACACATGCATTCCGATTTGAGAAGAGCTAGCTTTTCTCCAGCAAACACCATGCATTTTGGGGGGAAGACCCTGACTTTTCTCATAAATTACCCAGGGCAGCAAACTTGCTGCAAAAACGTTAGTACATTTTTCCATTAATGTTGCAACTAGTCCATTAACCCCAAAGCTCTCTCTTACTTGAGTTTTTCAAATGATGCACTTGAGTCCTCACCCTGACGCTGCCAGTCACAGGGTGTCATGGCCTGTCTGTGCCCTGGAGTCCCACGCTTCCTGTTACGGAAAGCCAGGGCCCCGCTCTTGTAGCTTCCCACTGTGTTCTTAGAGGGACCTAGAGGGACCTCGAGGCAGGGAAAGGTGGAGCGGGTGGGCAAGGAGCAAAGGGGAGTAACTCTGCTTTGGGGCTTCTACTTCCGATATTTATATGGAAAGGGGTCTGTTAGAGAAGTATTTTTAAGTCCATGCTTTTGTTGTCACACTTTTCTTTGTCATCACATGCTTTGTTAACTGGACTTCTCCTACCACAGCTAGAGAACATTATACACTTTTCCCATTTCAGAGAAGGAGGCTCATCTGTGGGGCCATACTGCCTGGGTTCGAGTCCCAGTCCCCTACCAGCCAGCTGTGTAGCCTTAGGCAAGTCACCTGTCTTTGTACTTCTGTCTTCCTTCTATTTTGTGGAGATAATGATACTACCTGCCTCATATGGTTGTTCTGATTCAGTGAGTTAATATATGTAACGTACTGAGAACTGTGTGTGACACATAGTAAGCCCTAGTAATAAGTGTTAGCCATTATGATAATGAAGTGAAAACAAATTATGTAATTTTAACCTTTCAATTATTAAGGAAACATTATGAGTAATATTTTAAGAGCTTTGACCATTTTTCCTCATCCCTAATGTGCCCAAGACTTCAATGATGACAGCTCAGCATCACAGTGCAGCTCCTTCTATATAAACGACCTAGGGCAGGTCCCAGAGCTTTTCCAAAAAGACTTCTTTAAATGCTGAAGGGGTTAAAGAAAGCATGAAGCAGAAGGGAGCTAAAGTGAGAAAATGCAGAGCTCACTTCCACATTTAAGTCTCCCAATGGATAACGTGTGCACTTGAGTCTGGCAGGGTTGTATTTGAAAATTAAGTTTCTAAAAGTCATTTTTTTTTCTTTTATTCACCTCCTTCTTTAGGCAGATTGCAGTCTGAGACTTTGAGGTCACCTCAGTGGCAGAGATGCATTGCTTCATGAACATTGTCTTAGTGCCATCCCTTCTCTGCCCCATATTCTGGCCAGCTCAAGAGGCAGATTAGACAGTACAGATGACCAAAGAAGGAATGAGAGTTGCCTGGCAGAGCTATTGAGGGGCAGCACCAGGCAGCTCTGCTGCAGACCCCACATGTGGCCAAGGAGAATGCCAAAGGCTGAGGAGCCCTGGAGCTTTTTAGTTCTTGGCAACATGAACCCCAAGCTTAAGGGAGCTTACAGAGTTCATTGATGCATTGTCTCCACAGGCGACTGCATTTAAATAATCACTGGGGGGGGGGGACATCTTTAAGTTAACTCTGTGAGAAATGAGCACCTCTTTATGAAATAAATGCTTATATTTTATTTTCAGCCAATTGCAGGAAAATTTCATGAGTCCCATGGGTAAAAAACAAACAAACCAACAAACCAACAAACACATTGGAGTGGGAGACAAGAGACCTGAAACCATCATGAAGTAACCCTGTAACCTTGGGCTTGCACTTCTTCTATCTCCATTTTCCTTTCTATAAAATGGAGATGGTAATATAAGTTCTGCCTGTTTGAGAATTATTTGAGGATTAAGTGAAATAGTAAATGGAAGCATGGTAAGCTGTGCAACGTGCTAGCAGAGGAGTAGGTTGAGGGTGTGACAGTCTGGACTCTGGGGTCAGAGGGCCTGAATTCAAACCCAGCGTTCCTGGCTGACCTGCATGACCTTAAGCATACTTTGAGCTCAGTGTGACATAGGATTACTCATCTGCTATTTGAGGGTAGTAACAACGCCTCTTTGCCAGGCCGCTGTGAAGATTAAAGGAGGTAGTGCACACTTTGACACATGCTAGCCAGAGCTTACAAATTTTAAGTGCTATTATTACTTGGTTATCTTTCATTTGGTTTTTAAACACATGTTTTCCACATTCTGGAAGTAGGTCCTACAGGTGTACACATATAAACAAAGTTAGGCCTGGTGTTGCTTCAGAGAAACAGGAAGTGCATCACTTGCCCTCACGATAACAAATCTCAGACTAGAGGCAGTGGCTGCATAGAAGTGTCCTAGAGAAGGAAGCTTCTGACTTGACTGTAAGGTAAAATCATTCATTAGACCTTTACTGGGAGGCTTCTAAGTGGCAGGTGCTGAGGGCGTGAAAATAAATAATGTGTGGTAGTTGCCCTCTAGGAGCTCACAGGGAGGTGGGGAAGAGAGAGACAGAACAGATGTGCCATGAGTACTCCGACAGAGCTGTGAATGGTGCATGCCAAGACAGAGGTGGGAACCAGATGAGTGCTCAGATGGAGGTGGGACCAGGTGAGACCTTGGATAGGCCAGGTGAGTGCTCTGATGGAGGTGGGACCAGGTGAGACCTTGGATAGACCAGGTGAGTGCTCTGATGGAGGTGGGAACCAGTTGCTCAGCAAGCCCAGAGGAACTGCTCAGGGGGAAATCAGCTTCCTGCTGTTGAGTTGAATCTTGGAGAATGAGGAGGTGTTTTCTAGGAGAAAGCTATAGAGAGGAGCATCCCATTGACCTTCCCTCCTGTAGGGTAGTTGCTGCCACTTGGATTTCCAGTCATGGCCCTGCTAGGGGTTCTGAGTTATTTCAGGTCTCTCAAGGTCTGTTTATCCTCTTCTGCACAAAAAACAGTTCTGGGCCTGTCATGGAGCTCTAAACCTTTACTCCAGAGGGGTTGAAAGCTGTGCTGTCCTACATGTAGCTCTTTACACCAAAATTAATTAAAATTAAATAAAATGAAAAGTTAAGTCCCCCAGTGACACTAGCCACATTTCAAGTGCTCATTTGCCCCATGTGCCGAGTGGCTACCACATGGGCAGTATACATACATTCCCATCACCACAGAAAATTCTTTTGAATAGTACTGTCGTGGAGGGCGCTGAGGAACATGGAGAGGCATGGGACATTTCTCTCTGCTCCTTTTCAGCGCCAGCTGTTATGAACCACTGAGCTGGGTGGTCAGGTGCTCAGGAGTTTTAGCCCAGCTCTGTCCCGGGCTCTTCAGAGCCAGAAGCTGTCCGCGAGACCTCCTGTGGAGACACCTGCTTTGTCCTGGTCTGCTGTAGTTCTGCCACACCCTGCCAGGGTCAACTCTAAAACAGACACACCATTGCTGGGTGAGGATCTGGTTTATGTCAAAAAATTGATGAAGTAAAAGAAAGCTTTTTCCTGACCCCTTTTTGCTAGCACAGAAATCCTATGACCTCAGGTAGGTCTGTGTAAATAGCAGATCTGAGGGAGATGGCGTGGAGGTGTCTGGCCTTGAGGGGCGCTCACTGAAGACCCCTGCTTCAGAATTCTTAGAGTCATGCATGGGGCAAATCGGGGGATGAAAAACACTGTAAGGAGATTGCCCTAGTCCATGGTGATTCCTGTCTGACACTGGGTTTTGGTTTTGCATTCAAACACTGCCTTCGTCAGCAGACAGAGCTCAGTGCTTGGCAGTGCTCACAGCTAGGCCTTGAATGCACCCACTGCCCTTGATGGAATCATGACAAACTGTACATTGGCTTGTATTATCAGATGGGCCAAGAGACTGTGCTTTTCAGGAGCAAGAACTTTGTTCGAAGTAAAAAGAGCAAAGCCTTAGTCTCAATAGCACTTACCTTCTGAACCTGCCATCAGTACCACTGTGTGCAGGGAATCTCCATTTTGACCTGTGATTTGCCACAAGATCATGTAGGGATTAGACAGTGCCAGGATCTGATGTAATGGGTAACAATTACAGCTTGAGGGGCTTTGTGCAGTTAGATTTGCAGCTACTGTATGACCTGGTTTGCAGAGGAATCTGACCTTAGCCCAGGTGTGGTTGTAATTTTCCAGACGAGCTTTCACTTTAGGAACCCAAATGCAGCTGGATAATATCCAGGTGGTATAAATGATAACATCTGGTCCATGCGTAGCAGTCCCCGCACAGGCTGGGTTCCTGTTGCCTTGTTTCAGCTTATGGTTGTCATCCGTCATTTAGCACTGGGAGCAGGCTGTTTAGAAAGGTGAGACAGGTGAAGAGAAGCAGCAGTCTATATCCGCTGGAGCCTCCACAGGCATCATTTGAGCCCCTACCGTGGACAGGCCACTGCAGCTCACCCAAGAGTCCTACTCAGTGTCCATGGGGCCCAGTCTTACTGGGGAGAGGGCAGATGTGATGGAGCTCATGCGTAGGCACCGCTAAACCCGCTGGGCATGAATGCTGTAGAGTTGGGGGCCCTAGAAAGGAGGCCATAGGTCATCTTATATTTCAGGGACATGTCTGCCTATGAGTGTGGGTGGGAGATGCAGGCCTTTTCACCACCCCCAGTTCTTACCCCAGTGACTCTCTGGGGTTCAGCCTCATGCACTGTGACTTTGAGGTTCAGACCCTGGGCCTCCTGAATGGTGCGTGTGAGAAGAGAAGGCAGAAGAAAGGCTGATTGCTTGGTCTTGGCTGAGGGAGAAGAGGGGATTTTTAAAACATCCTTCCTCTAGTAAAGGTCTCCTTTCAAAACAGAAAATAGAAGTGGTTTTATTTTATGTTTTACTCTAGATGATTAGGGTTCAATCTCAATTAATTTTACTAACAATAAGACTAAAGGGCTATGATTACCCATTGCCTTTTAATCAGGAGGCTCTTTTTTTCCCTAATAATGAGATTGAGTATCAATTTTGGAATGGCAGAAGGCAAGAGCTTCTCTCTACTGAAATGAAAAAGAACACTAGGAGAATGGTGCTCCACCCTCCCAAATCAGAGCTCACTGAATCATTCAACAACTTTACCATCTTTCCAAGATGTGCTTGTGCACTTTCTGTGTGTTTTATAACATTACTGATTCATCTGAAGAATTACAATAAGAATAAGAAGGGAAATCTGGAATATGAACCAAACCTCATGCGTTTGGACTAACTGGGGAAAAGTATGGTCTGGAGTAGTATGGATTTATGAGGCATGTAAACTATATTCACACAAATACACCCACATATGAATAGATATCTATATATGAATACACATACACATACATACATACATATATACCCACACACATGCAGACCCTGGGTGTATCTATTTTCACATACTGAAAATATGTATACACATTTAAGAGATGTTATCTATGTGTTACTTTTGAAGTTGAATTGAATTAGCGTAGCAATGTGTAGTATGACGTTCACTCAAAAGATGGCATTAATCAAATGAATGCTAGTGTCACCATGTGACAGGCAGGACAGTCAAAGAAAATGGAGGAAGCATGGTTGTTGTTTGAGGAGCTCAAGATCATTTTGAACTGGTATTTGAAATTTGAGAATGTTGTTAGAGTTTCCCCCATGTTCTCCTGACTTAACATTCCTGACTTCCACTTGTGAGGGACCTTAAAGGATGTGGTGTACTGTAGAAAACCAGCTACACTGGTGGTACTTCAGGAAGAAATATAAATGGCACACGTAGTGATACAAGTGGGCACTTTGGTCAGTGGTGCTCAAGCAGTAGTTCGCCATAGTCAGAAGTATCTGGATGCTGATGGTATCCACTTTGAGCACCTCTTGTAACTGCAGAAGTAAAATGTGACTTGTATTCATCTTTTGTTATCAGTATATATTGGTATTACAATTTTAAATCAGTTTGTCCTTTCTTAATATATGAAGAGTTTCATTTCTTTGAATATATATGAAGATATACATATGAAGTCTGACAGTTAAGTTCATGAACTTGCCATTGTGAGCTTACATTGGCAGCACTGTACAAACAACTCAGTAAGGTTTCATAACCTTGGTATATCTGTGTCTCACAGCTGTGTTTGTGTAAATGTGTGGCAGTGTCTTGCTGAATGACATTCGTTATTGTTGCGTGTTTTGGGGTGTCACTGCAAGAATGTCAGAGCTTGAATTAGAGCAACAAATAAACATTAAATTTCAAGAGTGGAAGTGAAATCAGGGACATGTTAGTCCAAGTTGATTGGGATAATGCCATGAAGAAAACAGGAGTGTACAAATGGATTAAACGTTTTTCTGAGGGAGAGAAAGCGTCACTGTCAAAGAGAGGTCAGGGCAGCCAGTAATGAGTAAAACTGATGAGAACATTACAAAAATTCATCGAATTGTCAAAATTGTAAGATGACTGTGAAGAGCAAAGCAGACCAAGTAAACATTGATACAGAAACAGGAAAATCTTAACTGAAAATATTGGCATGAGAAAGCTGTGTGCAAAAATGGTCCTCAGGGAGCTCGTTGATGAACAAAAAGCAAAGTAGAGTCAAAGTTTGCCAAGACCTTTTGGAGAGGCAAGATGATGTTTTGGGCCAGGTTATCATTGTGATGAAACATGGATGTACCAATACAACCCTGAAACAAAGTGTCAAAGTGCACAATGGAAGTCAGCTAATTCTCCATGACCAAAAATTTCCATCAGTCCAAATCAAGAGTCAAAACAATGTTGCTAACCTTTTTATGGTATCAGAAGAATTGCTTATTATGAATTTGTACCACTTGGACAGTCAACCAAGTTCACTATTTGGAAGTGCTGAAAAGGCTACATGAAAAAGTTAGATGAAAACAACCTGAACTTTTCACCAACAACTCATGGCTCTTGCAGCACAACAATGCACCAGCTCACACAGCACTGTCTGTGAGGGAGTTTTTAGCCAGTACACAAATAACTGTATTGGAACACCCTCCCTACTCACTGATCTGGCTCCCACTGACTTTTTTCTTTACACAAAGATAAAGGAAATATTGAAAGGAAGCCATTTTGATGACATTCAGGACATCAAGCGTAAGACAATGACAGCTCTGATAGCCATTCCAGAAAAAGAATTTCAAAATTGCTTTGAAGGGTGGACTAGGTGCTGGGGTCAATGCATAGCTTCCCAAGGGGAGTACTTCGAAGGCGACTATGGTGATATTCAGCAGTAAGTATGTAGCACTTTCTCTAGAATGAGTTCTCAAACTTAATTGTCACACTGTGTGTGTGTGTGTGTGTGTGTGTGTGTGTGTGTGTGTATCTAACAATTAAGTTAGTATTGGCCACCCTGACCTCTCTTCATCAGTGACGCTTTCTGTCCCCTCAAAATAATGTTTAATCCATTTGTACACTGCCGTTTTGTTCATGGTATTATCCCCATAAACTTGGACTAAAATGTCCCTGATTTCACTTCTACTCTTGCCAAGTTTAACAAGAAATTTAATGTTTGTTTGTTGCTCTGACTTAAGCTCCAACATTCTCACAATGCCAAACAAAAATACACAGCATTGATGAATGCCATTCAGCAAGACACCGCCACCCTTTGGTATGAACACAGCTATGAGACACAGATACACCAAGGTTATAAAACCTTACTGAGTTGTTTGTACAGTGCTGCCAATGTAAGTGCACAGTGGCAAGTTGACGCATTTAATTATCAGAACTCGTGTGTGTGTGTGTGTGTGTGTGTGTGTGTGTAAGTAAACATACACACATATTTTTATTTTTCTATGCCAACAATTATCCTTTAGGAGTAGCTATAGCAGAGGGTACTTTGTAAACCTGCATCCATCCTGGTTCTGTTACTAACTTGCTGACTCTCAAACTAGAGTTTCTCAATTTCACTATTCACACTTTGGGTTGGATAATTCTGTGTAGTGTGAGGCTGTCCTGTGAACTATAGGATGTTTAGCAGCATCCCTGGCCACTATGTACTGAATGCCAATCGCACTGCTGTCCTGACCGCCCCCCCCCACCGCATGACAACTAAAAATGTCTCTCAGACACTGCCCTAGTTGAGAACCACCGTAATCTAGACCCAAAAGGATTATTTCCTGGGCCATAAATTCTCATCAATAAACTGAGGAGGGCATCTTCAAGTCCCCGTCCAGATCTAACATTCCTAGGATAACTGTCAAGGGTCCTGCCAGACTCAGAAGCCACCTAACCCCTGTGTTGTTACAAGTGAGTATATAAGTGGAAATGTGTTCTTCTGAGGGTTAGACATTTATGCTCTCGTTCATACTACCATTTGCTTATGTAACCTTCCCTGCCCAGTTACCAAATACCAGAAGATGAATGATATTTTACTGTTTTCCTAAGAAGCCCAAAATGGACTTGAAGTTGCGCTTGTTTTTCCTAAACTTTATCCACACAGCTATGTTTAACAGAGTTTTGAAATGATTTGGCTGAAATAGCTGCTTTTCTTTCCCACAGGGATTCTCACACTAACGAGAGCAAATGACCTTCTGAGCACATGCGTGCCAGGCAGTTTTCTGATCCGAGTCAGTGAAAGGATCAAAGGCTATGCCCTGTCCTATCTGTCTGAGGATGGCTGTAAACACTTCCTCATAGATGCCTCTACGGACTCCTACAGCTTCCTGGGTGTGGACCAGCTGCAGCACGCCACACTGGCTGACTTGGTGGAATACCACAAGGTGAGACGATGCACAAACCTCATTTGTGCTGTGAGCTGTTGTCCTGTGGCAGCTCTAACAATGAAAGGCAATGATAAGAAAAATGATTGAGACAAGTAGTGGGGGATTAGTCTTTGAAAATTCCTCCTGATAATCAGGATTCGTAATTGTATTTCCTTTATCAGTCAGCCTAGTTCCTCCTCATATACTCAGAGAGAAAATATAGGAGATGCTAAAAAACATTTGCAGACACCGATCACATCTGAGAACGCTCTTAAGTTAGAACTTGAGCACAGGACGGAGAGTACATGGCAACTTCTGGATGAGAAAAATCTCTTTTTAAATTGTAATAAACTAATAAAGCTTTGTGTGAATCAAGGATTGGCAGGAAGTTATGTACTCTGAGGAGCTAAGAATGGCACGACATCCTTATTTATACCGTCTTAGCAACCTGCCCTGCCTGACCTGTGCTGTCTGATTCACAGGAGGAACCCATCACTTCCCTCGGGAAGGAGCTCCTTCTGTACCCGTGTGGTCAGCAGGACCAGCCCCCCGACTACCTGGAGCTCTTTGAGTGACAGCCCCCATTGTGTCATCCCGCAGCCTCCAGCTGGGCTTTCCTCTGGACAAACACTGCTGAAATGGACATTTGTGTGTGAAGCCAAAAGTCACCCCGCAGCAGGGCCAAAACTGATCAACTGAAAGTGTCCTTGGAACCCTATGGAAAGCTCTCTCCTGCACAAATGCTGGAGTTTAACGCAAGAGGAAATTATCTCTGCGATGTATGCACTCCAAAAGTCAAGGAAGATGACGTCTAATTTCAGCAACTGTTCTACCTAACATGAAAGATACAATCTTTCTTAATGATGTATATAACAAAGAAGAAATGGAAACCTTTGACCATGAAGGTGTATTTCAGAAACCAGTAGCTCATGGGAACTATTTCATTCCCCTACACTCCCTCTTTGCATCATTTCAGAAGTCTCAGGGTCTTGTTTAGTTTCATGCTGGCTTTGGGAGGCTGGCAAAAAGGCCTTTACTGATGGCTGAGTCGTCCCTCCAAACACACTTGTTGTGCATGTTGGAGCCAGGATGTGAGAGACACGGAAAAACAAAGCTGGGAATGTAAATTGAATGGGTTTTTAAATGAGAGGTTTAATATGTACAAAGTACTATGGGCTGCAAGAGCATGAGAAAGCATCTCGGAGCACGTTTGCTCGTTCTGGAGAAACAGGACAGTGACTGCCCTGTCTACCTTGGCTCTACCCAAGAGCACACCGAGGATGGAGCACATATTCACATGAGGTGTTACTTAGTGGTGACAGACAAGAGCAGAGCAGTGAGCTTTGTGGATCCTACTTCTTGTGGATTGATTTGTGCCCCCTAAAAAATATGTTGAACTGTTGTTAATCCCAACCTCTGAATATGACCTTACTTGGAAATAGGATCTTTGCAGATGTAATCAAATTAAAATGAGGTCATACTGGATTGGGGTGGGCCCCATACTCAATGACTGGCATCCTCATAAGGAGAGGGGGATTTGGAAACAGAGATGCACATGCAGAGGGAAGACCAGAGACAGCAGAGCAGAGACTGCTGTGATGCAGCTGCAAGCCAGGGGATGCCTGGGGCCACCACCAGAAGCTAGGATGGCGGCATGGGATAGATTCTCCCCATGGCCTTAGAAGGGAACGTGGCCCCACTGACACTTGGATTTCAGATTTCTAACTTCCAGAACGAGAAAATAAATATATGTTGCTTAAGCCACCGAGCTTATGGTAATTTGTTACAGCAGCTCTAGGAAACTGATATGGAAGTTTATCTCATTACAGAACCTGATGTGCATTGTATACCATTTGCTGATGTACAGTCCACCATTCTCATAATGAAGGAAAAATCAAGAGCTGAGAATAACCCACTGGGTCTGGTCAGTTCTGGGATGAAGATTTGCTCAGTCAGGAATCTTAGGCCCCACTGTACCCTAACCCCAATCTCCAGCCCCAATAAAGGGGACCTGACCAAGGAGGCACTGAGATCATTCTTCTAGGAAGGTGAACATAAACTCATACTTCAGGACTAACTCCCCATGTCAGCATTCTTTTAAAGGAAGCAGAAAATGGTAGCCGTTTGTTATGAGGTTGTTGGTTGTGTAAAACACTTGTTAATGATATAAAATGTAACCAGAGAAGAGAGCAGGGTGCAAGTGTGCACAGGTATATGTGTTCATGGGTGTGTGTGTGCTTTAATGAGAAAGTTTTTAAACACAGCTTGCTATTACATATTTCTTGAAACATTCCATGTGATTTCTATTGTCTGAGAGACAACTGTCAATTAGACAGTTTTCTAAGAGAGTCTGCCTCTCAGCTTTCATTTCTAACTGTGATTCAACAGTCACAATATTATAGAATTGAACAGATTGCACAGGGCTAGAAGTCAGAAGCTTCTATTCTGTTCCCATCTTTTCCCACCATTAGCTGTGTGATCTCGGACAGGTCCCTTTACCTCTCTGAACCTCAATTTTCATTTATAATAAAACGTCGTGTTTAACTAAGTGATCTTTATTATTTTCATCTAGGTCTGAAATCTTAAGGCGTGAATAGAAAAGTACCCTATAGTCCCTAATAATTATGAAGACGTACAAGATTCCAGCATCACCCTCTGCCTAAAATTATTTTGGAGGAAATGAGTTACATCCAGCTACAACCACACTAAGTGACTTCCTACTGGAGGAAGATTTAGAAAACAGGAAATGGCCGGACTGAATTAACCTACTATTACAAGGGAAAGCAGATTTGAGTTCTATACAGCTTTATCCTATTGGTGATTGACACTCAGAAAAACAAACAGTTCAGTGTTTGATGATATGATGGTGAGGAGTAATACTTGGGGAAGGAGAAAAGTTTACAGAATTCATAAACTGATTACAACTAAATAGGGTTGAAGAGGCCTGAATTCTCATCCGAGCTCTGCTTTCAGACTCAGTCTCCCCGTGTCTGACCCTACTTGTGGCCTAAGGCGATGCTGTCCAAACCCTGACCCTGGTCCCCTCCTTCTGTTGTTTCAACAAGCCTAGAACCATGACCTGCCTGCCCCCGGTGCCTTGGTCTAGGATGTTCTCTTCATGTTATGTCATGCTCCCCAATCCTAGGTACTCCAACCTGCCTACCTCTTTGTGACTAAGCAAATGCCACTCCCCAGCCATGTTGATTCTTCTCTCCCTCAATTCCCTCAGTAGGATTCTGGAGTCCCCTCCTATGGTCATCCTGGACTCTCTGGCTGCCAGCTCCCTACTATAAGACCCTCACATACCCATCAACCCCCCTCAGGTCACCTGGAGGTCCCCTGCCCTGCCCTCCTGCAGTGAGATGCACCAGAAATTTCCTTTGTCCCTCCGTGTCACCAGCAGTGCTAATCAATGTCAGGAAATAGTAGGCGCAAACCTTATACTAAGAAGAGGGAAAACACAGTGAGTATTAAGAAGAAAACGGATAAAGAGAAAGGAGAAAAGGTGAAAATGGGACATGAACAGGCCGCCAAAAATATCTCAAGGGCATTTGTACCAAAAGTTGTTTATCTGAGCCAATACTTTGGGATAAACCATCCTTGCTAATGTGGCATGAAATCTGTTTTTAGATTAAAAAAGATAAAATTTCATGGCCTAAATTTTTGAAATTGCTACCTGCTGTAGAGGCAGCGTGCTTCATGCACTAGAGTCCGAACAGGCGTTATGGCCCTCACACATGCGAGCCTTGGGACACTGCCATTTGGTGCGTAAAGAAGACAAAAATGATTGAAAGAGTATGATTGATTGTGTCTCCATGGGGCCCCTTTGCTTTCATTTTTGTCAAGAATATGGTAAATACTTTCATTTCAGACTGCATTGCATAGGTCTTTTTTTAGAACATAAATGTTCTACAATTAGATCTTTAAATAATACTTCTGTTTGAACACTGCCTTTCCCTCCCTTGGGAATAGCTATAAATCTTGCTTAGATTTCTCTTCTCTGCCTTCCACTTTTGTCATCTCCTCCTTACTGTTTTCATCTCTCCATTATTTTCTATTGCATTTTAGGAGAACTTCTCATTTCTTTCCTTTCTGCATCACAAGATTAAATTTTCTGCAGTGTTAATTCTGTCCTTACTGCCTCCTGTATGGATTTAAGTACCATTGACCTTTGAACAACGTGGTGGGGAGTGGCGCTGACCTCGTACATAGTCGAAAATCATGTATAACTTTTGACTCCCCCCCCCAAAAAAACTACTAATAGCCTGTGGACTAGAAGCCTTACCAATAACATCAACACTTGCTCAACACGTATTTTGTATGGCATATGTATTATATACTGTGTTCTTATAATAAAGTAAGTTCAAGAAAAGGTTATTAAGAAAATAATAAAAGAAAATAAATTTACAGTATTTATTGAAAAAAATCCACATATAAGGAGACCCATGCAGCTCAAACCCATGTTGTTCAAGGGTCAAGTGTACTTCTACTCCCAGTGTACTCGCTTTGCTTCCCTATCACCCTTTGCAGGGAGCTTTAGACTTCCTAGTGCTGCCTCTGATCAAAAACTATCAGGAGGCTTAAATGATTAAAAATGCCCTCTTTTTATGTGTGGTAAGAACACATTACTTGGTGGTGAGGTAGCTGGATGTGGTAGAGAGAGAGCCAAGCAGATTTGGGGTGAAATCCTGGTTACATCATTAACTAGCTGTGTGGAATAAAAAAAAAAATTACTAAGCCTGTCCGAGTGTCAGCTTTTTCAGCTCTGAGGCTTGGAAGTCTGTAAAGTGCCTGACATATATAAACTTCTCCACAAATAGTAGTGATTCCTGGGGAATTGTGGGTCCAACCAAGCCAAGATCCACGCACGCCATGCTCCCTCTTTATCAACGCAGGTTACAGAACTCAAGACCTCTGCAGCCTAATAGCCCATTTGTTAAGAGTTTCTGGGATAAATTTTAAGGGGCAAAGGAAAACTTCACAAGAGTAAGGGATATAATGATGAATCACCCAGTGTATTAGCCAGCTGACTTGCCGAGAATGGCCCACTCACTTCTGGTTTGAAATGACATGGACAGCACATTCTCTGCTGTCTGATTTAGATAGACCCCACGTTAGTGGTGACCAATCTTCACCCTCAAACTAGCCATTAACAAACTGATTCTGGGATTTCCGATCACGAAACACCAAGTATTTGCCTCCCTCTTTGACTGGAAGACTTATTACAAACCCAGATCTCTTTGGGATTAACTCTGCCTTCTCCCCCAAATGGCTCAGACCACACCAGTGTGAAGCCAGGTTCCCGGGGAGGGGCCAGCCCCTGCCAACCCTGCCAGTCCAAACCAGCTTTTACTTTTCTTCGGTTCACAGGGTCCTTCTTCATGAACTCTTCCCACCAACCGAGTCAGATCACGGTCACCCCCACGGCACTGTCCTCGGCAGCCAAACAGCACGGCTGGCGCTTTACCTTTTGGGGGTGCCCTCGGTGGTGTGGGGGAAGTGCAGGAAGGGCTTCCCAACCACGCCACTGCCATCCCTCCACACTATGAGTGTGATTTTCACCCGGCCCCGTTTGAGGCTAATAATCAGAAGAACAAATACATACAGTTTTTTCCTTCAGCCTTTCTTTGAGGCTTTTATTATTTGTTTTCATTTTTTTACTTATTTTAAAACTTTTATTTATTTCTCCTAAACTTTTCAAATGGGGTTTAACGTCCTTGCAGGCCCGGTGATATTTATTGTTGGCGTTCTTAAAACACTGGAGGTGGAGGCTGGTTTGGGAGTGGGCTGGTGTGGGGTTAGACACTGCGGGATTCCTGACCGAGGGAGAGGAAGGGGCCGGCAGCACGATACCCCCTCGTCTCAGCTAAGGTGCTGACTCTCAGGTGGATGGAGAGTCACCACGTATCGCACCTGGGGACTGCCTGGGGCCAGCAGGCCAGCTGCACAGCCACAGGCCGAAGGCCATTTGGCAAGTCCTGCCCAGAGGCTGTGGAAGGCGGCCCAGCTCCCTGAGACCTCTGTGTGACGTGGGGAGAGACGTCTCTGAGGCAGCATGGCACCAGTTTCTCCCCCAGGCTGCCACCTGCGCCCCTCCCTTAGGAGAGTAGACAAGGCAGACACAGCCCAGGGCCCTGAGCAAAGGATCAGTAATACAGAGGCATTTTGAAAGGCACCTCTGCTGCCTGAGAACATTTTCTGTATTGAAACAACCACCCCCCAACCTCCAACCAACTGGCACTGTCCCCATAGATTTTGGCAGCAATAGCAAAGTACAGAGTCCTCCAAGGAGAAACAGCTTTGAACTCAAATGTAAAGCTAATCAGAATGTGGATCAAACAAAGCTGCCGGTTATTGGACGGGTGTTGCGAATAAAACGTACCCATCCATCCAAGGGACTGCCTAAGGGCGTTATCAATTCTCAGAAACAATGTCAACTCTTTTACAAAAGGCAAATATTCCCACCTGTCTCACCTCCTCCTCGAGGCAGTCTGTAAGCCTTGGGAACCTGCTGGAGAGCCAGCTCCGAGGTTCGGAGCCCTAACCTGCTGGTATTACACAGCAGCTGGAGGGAGGCAGGGGCCAGCTTGCTTCTGTGTTCCTGGACCACTGTGAACAAGTTTTCGTTCATTGTCAGAGGACTGACTCCTCAGGTGGGGCTGGAGAGCAGAGAAATAGTGGAAAACAGAGGCTCTAGAGGACAGGCTCCAGGCTCACCCGAGGTGAAAGCTGCCCCTTCACCCACCAAGGCCCGCGAGCCCTCTGGAGCTGGATGGCATCGGACAAAATGACGCGCGAGCCCGGAGCCAGCCACTTCCATGCTGGGCCTCTGGGCAAGGTCCTTACCATCTGGGCCTTGGTTTTCTGCACCTGGAAATTGGAAGTAATGCCATTACCTACCCTGTAAGACTGGCATTGTGTACCTAAGGTGCCTGGCTATGATCCTTACCTCAAAAAGCTCTAATGCCTCTCAGTTTCCCAGAGGGTCATCAATTCCAAATGACTGAGCATGGAATTTAAGGGAGCAATTATCCATTACACTGTGCATTCCTAGTTACCTTCCTCAGACAGACTGAAATGGTTTTCAGAGTGACAGAAATAAAGGACAACAGTGCACACATGATGGGTTCATGATCTCTGATTGTGACTCATAATGGTCCCCTGATTATGTACAAGTGGTGCTGGGACTGGGAATTAGCATTGACTAATAATAGCTGCACATGAATACCTGCCACGTGCCTGACGTGCCCTAGGAGTTCATACACAACCACTCATTTAATCTCACAATAATCATATGATGTATGGTGATTGCATTCATCACCCTGAATGAGGAAACTGGGGTACAGAGACACTTGAGGAACTAGTTTAAGATCATATAAATTGCAAGTGAAACTAGTGGAATTTGAACCCAGCAGTCTGGCTGGGGACACCATGACTACCACACTGAACTAAACCTTGAGAAGATTAGATAACATTGGAAGGTTTCCTTGAAACAATTTATTAAAATTAGATTCTGGGTAACTATTTTCTTTTCAGGATTGTGTATCATGTCTACTTGGTTTAGGCAAAGATCTTAAAAATAGGGCCAAGTGAATTTCTGTTCACCTGTTGAAAATTCCTAGGCCTGATTTTGTCTATAGCACTGAGGTGTAGAGAGAAGCAAATTAGTCACATTTATGACACAAAGGAGGGGCCAGCAAGTATAGTAGATGACAGAACATCGGGCATAAGGAGGACAGGTATGTGGCTTGGAGGCAGTGGTGTGCTGATAAATAGTTCACAACGGGCTGGACTTAGGGTTGGGACGATGGAGGACACAGGGGAGAGTCCTTGTGTGTAGCCTTGGCCGATTTCCAATATCCATAGAGAAAATATTCCGTCCATGGTTGACTTCAGGCTCCCAACCTGATATTACCTGGGAGTGGGAAGAGGGGCTAACAATAGGCTCTCACAAGGCTGTGTCAGCACACCGCTATTTGGAGGAGACCCCGAGTTTAAATTGGAGCCCTCAGCTCCAGTCAGATGACTGGGGCTAGTTACTAGGTGGTTCATATACAGTAAGAACAGAGGGAGGGTGCAGAGAATCGGAAGGGACCTAACGCAAGCCTAAGACTCAGTGCTTCCTTGGCCGCACCCTTCCTTCAGAAGATGCAGTGTGACTGGCGCCTTCAAGCCGCAGGTTCCTTACTGCTTTCTGCACTAAGGTTAAATTGCAAGCCCCTCAGTATAGTTTCAGTGGGGCCTGTGCCAGTGGGAAAGGGAATGGGGATAGGTACTGCTATGGACGGAATGTGCCCCTGCAAAATTCCTATGTTGAAGCCCAAATGTGATGGTCTTAGGGGGTGGAGACTTTGAGAGTTATAATTACAGCATTTGAGTGGACCCTCATGATGAGATTAGTCTCCTTTTATAATCAGGAGGAGAGTAGCCCTGTCTGCTCCCAGCCATGAAAGGATACAGGTAGGAGGGCCAGTACCAGACACCAGATTGCCAGACACTTGACCTTGAATTTCCCAGCTTCCAGACCTTGAGAAATCCATGTTTGTTGTGTAAGCTACCCAGTCTATGACCTCGCAGCCCACACTAAGACAGATCCCCTCTTGCATGGCTTTGAGAGGGCAGCTACCTTTTGATAAAACTGTTTTTATCTAAGCTTTAAAAAGAGAGAAATAGTTTTAAAATTATGCTATTCCTCTTCTTTTCAACTACCCTCAGCAACTAGTGCAACCTAATTCTTAACCTCCGGCTCCAGGCATTGATATGCAATGTAAACAAGCACAGTAGCCAGCAGCGTCGCCTAGGACTGCAGCACCCGTGGGGCACTGAGACCTGCTGAACTCCATGGTCAAGTCAGAGCAGTTGCTCCCTGCTCCCAGCCTTGTTGGGAACACATCCTCCCGACACGGAGAGAACCCAGGCGGGACTGTGCAGGTCAGCCCCACAAAGCCCCCAGACAGACAGACCAGGCGTGTGCCCTGAATCTCTAGCGTCACCACCGAATGCAACAATACGAGACAATTAGATTTGAAAGGGGCCTTAGCAATCATTTCTCAACTTCTTCTCATTAAAAAAGACAAGTAAGTTGTGCTAACGGCCCAGTTTATCGCTATGGTTCTCTTCTCCCTCCAGACCAGTGGTTCTCAAGCAGGGGTGAACACTGGCAATGACTGGGAACATTTGGGTTGTCAGCCTCGGTGAGAGAGGTTCCCGGCATCTAGTGGGGAGAGCCCAGGGATGCTGCTAAATATCCTAAAGTGCACAAGATGGACTCCCACAACAAAATGTGGGTTCCCGACATGTACATAGCACCAAGGCTGAGAAAGCCTGGTTTATACACGAAAACCTGTTGTCCAAAATCTAAACAAATGGCATTCTTACTGCAGGAAGAAATCATATCCACAAATCTTACTTTATTAGCTGCCCAATGCCACCTTCCATTCATGTCCTGTGTTTTAATTAAATTCTATGAACTACCAGTACAAATCAATACAAATTCATTTTGTTTTTTTACACACCAACAGCTTGAATGTTCTTGAAGCCTTTAAACAATGACTAAACTGTGGGCAAACAGAAGACAAGGAATCAGAGAGATAATTAGCTCATGCAGCTGGTGCTGGCTAATTAATAAATAATATTCACGCAAATGTGGAAATCACTTGATGTTAACAGTGTTTATTTTTTTAAATAGTTGGAAACTTTAATAAAATGCAAGTTTCAGAAGCATCTTGGTCACTGAGTAGAACTACTTAACTGAAAAGCTAATAAAGTTGCTTCCCCCTAGACTGGGGCCGGTGACCGTGTAGCAAAATCTCCCACTTAGACCCCGGCAGGTGGAGTGATCTTTCACAAGATACATTTTTCTGCATTTCTTCTCATGGAATCCAGAAACCAGGAAGAGCACCCTGCTTTGAAAAGAGATTGTTTGGTTCATACAGTTTACTTTGGTTTATCTAAACAGGTAAGAAAGTGGTCCCTGGTTCTCCTGAGGAGGAAATGTGTTTTCTGACTTTTGAACAAGTGAAGACACCACCAGTCTGAATTAGTTTCCTTTTTTGTTAAGGTAAAAAGTATATTTTTCTTTCCCTCCAGTGTTCAGTTGCTCCTCTTCAGAAGTACTCTTCAGATAAAGTCTGTTTAGGTCCTGGCCCGTCAGCAGCTGCACACCAGGCCTTCAGCTGACGGAGGCCCGACGGGACCAGCACCGGACGGGACCAGCACTCGGCTCGTCCTCAGACAGGAGTATCAATCTAATGCTCAGAGCTGTAAGTGCTCATAATATATCTGAAAGTATCGTGTTAAGAAACATAAAAGTATATGCTAACTTGTGCTCTCTTAGTAAGACTTGCAAATTGGTCATTAAATAAGCAAAAAATAACTCAGAAGCAAAAACAAGTGCGTTTTAAAATAAAATTAAGAAATGGAGATGGTTGAAAGTACAACCAAAAAGATGAACAGGTTATTTTTGCTGAGTCTTAGGGGGGAAAATGACACAATAGTTATTGTTTCTTTTCTTTTATCGTCCATTGGGTTTTGCTTAATATACTCGCAAGGATCACAACGAGGGTATCTTCAAATTTCCCATGGTCTCCTTGCCTGCCGCCTGACGTTTCAGCTTTCCTAGACACTAGCACCCTGCTGATAAAATCGTCCATAGGAGGAGAAATATGCTTGCTTTTCATTCCAATGAACTTTCTACAAAACTAGCCTTAATTCATGAATATTGCAGTGAGCCCAGGAAACGATAGATCTTACTCTGCTGCAAACCCAACAAAACCTCCCCGCCATTAGGCTTACAGCCTCCCAATCGTCCTGCTTTTGTCAGATGCTGCACGGGATGCATTCAGGCTACTCTGCAAGCAAAGTGGAAAATTTTCCTTCTTGTTGTGGAAAAGCCCAATCGGCAGACATTGGAGAGGCTCTCTCCAATTTCTTACTAATCAGTCAAATTCTTTTGTTGCCCTTTCTGGAAACCTTTTCCTTGCTGCAGCCACTCGTCCGGTAAGTGCAAAAGGAAAACAATGAAGTATCTCCCCAAATCTGTCCCTGGGAGTTCATGTTTTTTTGCTGCTCGTCTTCTGTTTCTGTTTGCGGAGGTGAGCCTCTATCTCGTGCCTGAAGACCAGCATCCCCAGCTGCCCGTGGGAGGCCTCGTTCATGGCCTTGGACTGCATGCACATCTTGTACTGCTCGGGCGTCAGCTCGTCCACACAGCGCTTCTCGTGCCAGACGTGGAAGAGCCCCCGCACGGGCGTCCGCACCACGATGAGGTTGCTGTGCAGGTACTTCCGGTAGAGGTGCACGTCCTCTCCGCCCCAGCCTTTGATGTCCAAGTCGAACCCACCTGGAGGGAGAGAACACACGGCTGACTCGCGCTGCGCCCACACCGCCTGATCCGTACTTGCTGTCCTGGGCTGCACCAGCACAGAACTTTCCATGAGGAGAAGCGTTTAGGGGAGATGTGTTCCGACACTCCTCCAAAGGACGAATGTCTGTCCCTGTCAGAGAACTCAGAATTCTCAGAGAGGACCTGCATGGCAACCTGCGCTGACTGCTGGAGGTAAGAGACTGCAGCCAGCACCCCCAGCATCTGCCTGCTTTCATGACTTTCAACAACGCTAATGAGCAGCCCTAGTCTCAGGTTAAGAGCTGTCACAGAATCCCAACTTTTCAACCTGAAACCTGTGAATGAAAATTCAGGGGTTTTGGTTTGAAAGTGGCCGCCTCCTGCAATTTCAAACAGAATGAACCAGAAGCTTGCCGCGTAAAAGAGTAAAACAGAATCTCAGCATAAAAAAGGTCACATCCCATGACAGCGCCCTTCCTTTCAGGGACTAACGTGGTCTGGGAAAGCTGCGTGTCCACCGCAGGCTGCGGAGGTGACTCACATTAAAGGGACTGACCTCACAGCCAGTTCTGAAACAGAACATCCTGTTTCACTTTACAGTGGACTCCTTCACAAAGTGAGCCCTGGTCCCCTAAACTCTCACCTTTGTAAACTGAGATGCCCCAAGTCTTTTCTTAACCTAAAGCCCACCGTGTCCCTAGCAGAACCAAAGAGAAACTGGCCTCTTTCAGTCACTGCTCCTGTCTCACCTAGGAGATTTCTCCAACCCTTACAAGAAACAGCGAAGTGATTCTCAGCACCATTTCTCAGGCTTATCATGTCCCCTGCTGCCTTCAAGCTGCGCTGCTCTGACGGAGGCTGGAACAGGAAGGGGGGCCCACACAGGGGAAGCCACACCTCACCCACCCCTGAGCTCGTATACAGACGAGTATTCGAGGGATGCGCAGCCCCTCAATGGTGTGCGCACAAAGGAGTACCATTCCGAATCAAAGGTCTGGAATTTGAGTCTTGGTTCTCTTGCCTCTCCTGAGCTTTGGTGTCTTTACCCAGAAATGAAGGAGGTGTCTTAAGCAAACGAGACAGCAGTGTAACTGGTTAGCTGTAACTGATTTAGTATTCCCTCTGTAGCATTACAACTTACTAAAGAGAAGGTGCACGAATAAGACGTTTGCCAATAAACACAAGATTGCAAAGAATGACTGGGGTACAGATGTGACCCAAAGATTCATTCTGACATCATGGCAACAGCTTACTGAGGAAGAGCACCCTTCCCAGCCTGCCATTCCCACAGTTTTCAATTAGAGCTATGCCCTATCTTTAGAAAAAAATAATATATTATAAACCCAAATTTGGTAAACTTATATTATCACAAAATAATCTTTCCCTGTACACAGAGCAAGGAAACAAAGTTTTTTGAAATGGAAATGGCCTTTAGACATTTTTTAAAAAAATATGTCATTTTGGGAAATTTGATCTGCACATAATCATTTAAGATTATTTCTTACAGAAATCAAAGAACATCTGTGCTGGGTATCTGAGGGCACCCACCACTCAGAGACTGATGTCCTGGGTGCTCTGCTGCTTCTCATGGGACCTCACTTTAAGTTGTTGTCGTTTTTTGAACCTAATGATTTCTCTAGTCCCTATAGACCACCACCTCACCTCTCAACAAAAACCTGGGGCTGCCAGATAGACTCACTGATCTTAAAAAGAGAAGCTGTAAGGCCTCTGGCCAGAGGTGGCTAAACCAGGAGAAAGCAAGATGAGCAGGCTCTGGGAGCCCCAAAGGGAGATGGTGGAGATGGGAGTCTATGTGCTGTGGGAGGGCAGAGCCTATGTGGCTCCATCCCAGTTCAGGGTCTACCCTGAGCCCTAAGCCCAAGATCAAGGTTTCTGAGCTGATCCTTCACAGCCTGGTCATGTATAAGTCACAGTTCTGTTCCTTTCAGAGACACAGGAGCGAGTACCACCATGGGAGGTGGTATGGAATTTCCAAGGGGGACAGGAGATGCTCTGTTCTTATCCTGATCATGTCACCCCCCTTTGCCTCTGACAGCCTTGGTCTCCTCAACTGCATCCTAAGACCCTTTCCTCTCTATACAGCGGGGTCCCATGTGTGCACGCTTGTGTGTTCATGCATGTGTGTGCGTGTGCATGCTCACAGCAACTTTCCACTCAGAGCCATAAGTGGCATCTGGAATTTTTCAAAGGTTCAGCAGAGAGAAATCTGGATCCGTTCTGATATGTGATTTTCCAAAACTCTCACGTTGCCCTTATTTTTTTTGTAATGTCCCTCCCTACTGTGGAGGCCCAGGGTGCAGGGGCCAGACCAGGCAAGAAGAAGGCAGCACTGAAGGACCTCTTACAAGCCACCTTTATGCACCGAGCTGCCTTTTCCCCTCAGAGTGTTTGCCTTTCTGGTGACTGAGAGGTGCTGGTGGAGATTACAGGGGCCAAAGTGCTGCCCATTCTCAAGCCCCTCTTGCTGTAGCCTGAAGTCCATGATGAGAATGGCTTTTTCTTTGGAAGTGGCGCCACCTTTGCCACCAGACTCCTTGGAACCCGACACGATCCCCTCTCAGTGCCCTCTGGGTGGCAGTAGAGGTGAAGACTTGCTGCAAGGGGCTCAGTCTTACCAATATTGATGAAGTCTGACCGATACTGACATGTCATCCCAAATCCAAAGTCTCTCCAAAATCCAGTTTCCTTCTTTATGACCTGCAGGGAAAGCACTGTCACTTAAGGGGGAAGGACAAAATCCATAACAATAAATACAGAGCATTCACCACCTGGTCTGAGCAATGTCCATCAGGGAGCCCAACCCAGCACAACCCTGTGTGGGAAATGCAGATGTATTTGAGTCCTTTCAGGCCGTTAGGAACAGTCAACTCACTAGTTCCAAAACAGAGCCTTGTGATTTTTGGCACCTCTGGCTGGAATGTTTCTAGGGTGTAGGCATGAAAACACACACACACACACACACACACACGCACGCACACACACACACACACGCACACACACACGCACTGGAGAGCGAGCTTTGAGCGGCACCATGGAAAAGTCACCGACGTGTCTGGCCTGACACCAGTGCCAGGAAGAACTGGAGGCCTCGGCCCCTCACACAGGGCCAGGCAGGGAGCCAGCAAAGGGCTCAGGAAGTTGAGGAAAGGGACACAGAACAACTCAGAATTCAGCTGCCCTGGCAGGGTCTACAAATAGGACTCCCTCGGGGAATCAAAGGAAAACCCGAGACTTTGGGGCGGGACTCCAGCTTTCCTAGCTGTCGGTGCTCAGGAAAAGGGCGCTGAGAGTCCAGGTTCTGAAGAAAGACTCTGTCCATTCATCTTTAAACTATTTTAAAACCAACGGCTCCAAAAAGCATCTGCAGTGGCACAGGCTGCAGGGCTGCCGAGAGGCCATCTGAGCAGCCACTGTCTTTAAAAGGCAAAGCCTGGCCCTGCTCAGCCTCTTACTTTGCAAGTAAATTTCCAATGTACTTGCTGAGGCAGCAAGACTTTTAAAAATTGCTTCTATAGTTTTGGCTGAGGTAATTCTGGGAATGGTTAGGGGACCTACTTTAATAGTTATTTTTCATGGTTCAGTCGTGTAGTTAACTTAGGTGCTTCGACAAAAAGAGGGGCGTGGGGAGGCTGAGCAGGTGCACATGCCCTCGGACTCCCGCTTTTCCGTCGGAGACATCTGACGCTGCCGCCGCCAATTAGAAACCGTGCGTGTGGGGGGCAGCACCAGCAGCATCTTGGCCCAGCTTGCCCACTGGCTGGCTTTTTTGCCTCAGGAAGGTCCCTCACCTCTTAGAGCAGTGGTTCCCAACCTGTTTCCACGTGTGTACCCCTTTTAAGCCCATTTCTCTAAATTGTACCCCTTGTTTTTAAAACGGCTGTTTTTACATACTGACTTTGTTCAGTGCCTATCTTAATATAAAATAGTGGAAATGAGGCAATAAGTTAGGAAAGAAAAATTACTACACGAAAAGTACAAACCACAGGTTTCACTTGGTAATATTCTTAACAGTTAAATACTGATAACGAGGATCAAGTATTTAAACATTAAATAAAAAACTACTTGAAAAGAATCAAGATTAAAGACAATGCACTCACTTCTACTCAGTCAATAACTAAACTGATCAGTTCGGCTACGGATGTATTTATATGTTTGGGGCAAGTTCTAGAAACCTCGCAAATGGATTGTTCTGAGACTGTGTGATGATTGGTAGAAGAGCGGTTTGGGGGAGGGGTTCCTAGCCACACCCTCACCAATCATCACTCACTAATGTGATCTAATTTTGAGGTGTCCCCATTAACGGTGATTCAAACTCAACATGTATTGTTCTGTAACTAATGTTTTGCTTTTGTTTTTTAATTTTTTATTTTACTTGTTTTTTCATCATTACTGATTATTTTTCACACACCCCTGAACAGCCCAGCATGTACCTCTGGGGTACACGTAGCACCACTGGGGAACTGATGTCTTAGAGCCTCTATTTCATTTCCTATAAATAAGGAGGTTGAGCTAAATCACCCCTAAGGTCTCTTCCAGCTCTCACATCCACACCTGTAATCCTATTACTGTATCCTACCTCCCTGAAGTTCCCTTATCTGTACCACAGACTAAATTGTATTTGACAAGTGGTTTGCATCAGGGGTGATGAACTTAAAAACCTTTTACTCTGTACCCTATGAAACCATCTTGTTTTCACTACGACCTGCATATAGATGTCACTGGCACTGCCGCTGCCATGCATCAGGACTGCCTAAGGAAAATAAAGACCAAAGGAGGTCCTGTAGGTTAGTGTGGTCCTCAGCACACACTCTCCAATGCTTCCAACCCGTCTCTCCCAAGTGGCATGATCATTTCATTAGAATCAACTGGAAAGCTTTCTCAGGGCAGGAAAGTCTGGGAAAAAGTCCAGTGAGTCATTTTTAAAAAGGGTTTCTGTTTTATCTCTGTCATACCAGGTACACGGTTTCTGCTGCAACTAATGGTTCACTATCCTTTCTGCTGAGCAGCAGAGACAAGTCCTCTAAGCTTCTGAATAAAAATGAAGTCAGAGAAGTGTCAGTATCCAGAACTTCAACTCTCTGGCTGAGGTATATGAGGGCTGTCCAGAAAGTATCCATCCATGTAATATGAAAAACAGAGGCATTGTGGCTGGATTCGTATATGGAATCTGAAAGAGAAAGCTGCGGACAGGAAAAACGATGGGCAGGGCTTGGGAAGGAAGGCCAGTGGTTGTGAGAGCCAGGCATCCCAGGACACAGTGAACACAGCGCCTGGAGGGGTGAGCAAAGTGAAGAGTGGCCTTCAGCTGGGGACAGTGTGACAGAAACAAACTGATTCGAGTGGGGAATGAGCTATGTAAACACTGGCAAGCCATGGAAAGCCACTCTCTGAAGAGCTCACTGAAATTCAGCCTTGGTAGGAACGGATCCGGTCAGTCCCACCGCTTGTGCTGTCCGGGCAAGTCAGAGCGCACCTAGTGAGTTCACCAGTAGGGGTTCGACCGCTCCGCCGCCGTGCCGTGTCACAAACTGCAGTGCTGCCCTCAACGAGCAGCCTAGAGGGGAGTGAGCACTCTCAAGCGTACTCACAGCAAGTCCCCAATCAAAGCCCTGCGGAGGCTTTAACCACCTTGTCCCTAATGCAATTAGAATAAAATCCACAAGGAAACCTCTAGCCGGCAGAAGCCCCACGTGCCCTGGTCCCTGCCTGCCTCACCCATCTCATGTGCCCCTTGTGTACAGACCCCTTATATTCTGTCTTTTCCGAAACACCAGGCTCACTGGTCTCCACAGCTGGACAACTGGAGTCCCCCTGCCTGGGTCACCCTTTCCCTACTCACTCCTGGGCTCTGCTCCCATGCTATGTCTCAGAGCTGTCACCCTGGCCCTCCCGGCCAGTGTCAGCCCCACCCCCATCGCCACCCCCACCCACACGTCACTCTACTCTGTCACTTGGTTTATTTTCTCTACAAACCAGGCTCTCCGAAATGCTTCTGTTGTGTTTGTTTCTCTGTTTGCTGACTGTCCTCACCCATGGCCACTGGTAGGTAAGTGTAAGCTCAAGGCCTTGGTTTGGTTCACAGCTGTGTCCCAGCCCCCAGGTCACTGTTCAGCACACAGTAGGCACTCCCTAGGTTCTGTGGCTTTAAGCAAAACAATATATCGCAGAGCCAATTTTGCCCTAGGCTAATAGACAGCAACAGGAGTTGAGTTCCTACAGCATGTCATCAACATTATAACAGAGCGATGTTGACCACAATGACGTTATCCGAGGACCTGCTGTACCTCACACAGAGGAGCAGTCCTAGGGCAGAGGCAGCGTCAAGCCAGTGGAAAGAGACCTGGTTCAGTAGGGAGCTCCCATCAGTGAGTGGCTCAGCAGAGGCTTGGGAATGCCGATGGGATGACCCTCAGCACCGCGTGGCTCTGGACCAACACACGTAAACGCTCTCACCGTCCTGGGGTCTAAGCAGAGGGCTTAACTGCTGCAGACCTACGCCCAGGCATAAGGAGCTCCACAGTTCTGTTCAAGCTTGCAAAGCTACACATCAATAATGTTTCAAGGGGGAAGAAACCCTAAGATAAAGATTAGACTTTAAAAGGAAAACATCTCCTCCTTCTGAATTTCACCGATATGTTCTCAAGAATTATCCTCATTTTAAAAAATGTCTTTTAAGGACTGTCCTCCTCTCCACTCTCCCCAGCACCCTTTCTCTCCCCACCTTAGATTTTAGCAGAGCACTGCAGGACGTAAATAGACCACACAAGGATAGTTGTCAAGACTGCTCTCCCACCGCAAGTTTTCAGACCTGCAGCTCTGTGAGCAATTCACGTGACAGCGGTGATTATTTTCCATTAGCACCAAAACCCAAAGCACAAATCAGTCTCTCCCCGAGGACCTGGGAAGGCGCCCCGCTGCAGCTGGGGTGGGGTGGGGGCAGGAGCTGGGCGCCAGGCAGCGCCTGCCCGATTTGATGGTGCTGGCTTGGACCACTGCCTGCGAAGCAACCTGGGCCCTGCAGCAAAATACTCAGGCCGAGCACAACTGGGGTTGTGTCTGAGCAGTCTCACATTCACCAGAAACCCCCGTGGTGTGTACGTAACCCAGGCAGCCCACAGGCTCCGTGCTGAAAAAGGCATCAGCCTGTTCTAATGCTCTGCTGTTGCCATCTTGAAATCCTTAATAATTGTTTAATAAGAACCCTGTGCTTTTAGTGTGCCTTGGGCCGTTCCACGTATATAGTCAGCCCTGTCCAGGAGTGGCAGACACTGAGCTTCGGGGGCTTCTGTGGCTGGGATGGGTGCCCCCTAACCCCACACTGTACATTCCTATTTTAATGTATGTGCTGCCAAAGTGAGCACCGTACATTCCTTATTATCTGGGTCCTGGGGGTTTGGTGACAACACCACCCAGGACACCAGGGGGCCACATGTGGGACGTATGTGCCTCTGTGTAAGGCCCAGTGCTATGACAGTCTAGAGCCACAGCTTTCAAAAAATTCCTTTAAGAAAGTACTAAAATACCGCCTCCTCCAAGATTTGTACTAATGCACATTTTTCTTCTTTTATGTGCATAAAAAATGAGGTGTCTTCTGAAGGGTATCATGCTGGACAAGGAACGTCCAGGTACCCTCTGTTCTGGGAAGCTGTGACTTAAAGCTAGATTCTGTGCCCTCCTGGCAGCACCCTGAGGGCAAAGGATGTATCTATCCCCTTGGCATACATCACACGTGTGGCACTTGCATCCCCAACCTTGCCACTTAGCAGTCTGAGCAAGTGACTTATGCCTCTGAGTTTCAAGTTTCTCATCTGTGAAATGGGCATACTAGTGCCCCTTCACCTTACTGAGTCCTGAGTCTCACATGAGACAGAGTGGGCACAGTGCTGGCTTACGAAAGGCTGCGTAGATGGCATCTGTTAACGTTACTTTGGGTACTCAGTGAGTGTCCGCTTCCCAAATATATAAAAACAGACAAAAAGGATAAACTATGTCTGGTCAGCAGTTTTTAAAAGTTTAAACAGAAATGCAGGTTAGTGGTAAAATACTTTCTGGAGGTGGGCAGAGAGGTAAGGGTTTAATCAGAGACAGGGTGAGCACAGAAGCTAGAACACCATTCGCACACTGAACAGAGTGGCAAAATGTCATCAGACTTAAATGATGGGTGGAACGAACGGCAGACCAAGATGCCGGGGACTTTGGATGGTAGGCGATGGACCCGAGGGGGACGGAGATGAGGACACACTCAGCAGTGTGCTCCAGGCAGAGCAGCTGGCTCGGGTGTCTGCGGAGCTGGTACCATGTGCCTGCTGCTGGGGTTTGCAAACATGTTGTCTGTAATCAGTCCTGGAGTCAGTTTGTGGAGGGCAGCTAACCCTGACAAGCAACGGGGACTGCAGTGCTGTGCTGAGCAGGCCAGGACCAGCTCAGCAGGATTGTGCAAGTCTCTTCCCAACTCTGTTCAGTGATGTTACATCGGCAGCCTGAAACAGGCCACAGTGGGAGTAGTGACACCACAGCAAATGGCAAATGGTATGAATCAGGGCTTCTCTCGCCCCACGTGCTTTCCGAAAGTGGGTTGTCAGACATTTACTAGCACACCACTGGTTTTATTCCACAAAAGGTGTTGGTTTGGTTTTTTTTTTTAATGGAATTAATCTACATTTTGAAAATGCATTTCTGGCAGAAAGTGAAAAAAAGACTGAAGTAGAGGGCAGAGAAGGAATCTAAAGGCAGAAGTGGTTAGAGGTACCTGCCATGGCCCCCGTGAGAACTGACAAGGCTTGCACCAGGAAAGTAGAATGTCTTAAGTTAATAATTATTGAAATAAGAGCCATTCCTTTCTTAGAGGGTTGTTGCTACATTAAAGCATCAGCAAGTTTTGTTTCTAATTTAAAACTCCCATGGGATTCATGGGACTTATGAAATCCCATGAATTCACTTACTACTTATTACTAATGGTCTGTACTCAAAAGTAAAGAAACAAGTAGTCTGAGCACACACAAAAAATCACAAATTTGATTTCTTGCTTTTGTCTGCAGGCAAAAATGTTATCATAATGACAGCCAGGAGAAGTAATAGCTGGCACATTGACTAGGAGGTCATATTTGCAGGGCTGCTGCAAAAGCTTGTCTTCTGTTTGCAGACATAAGTAACTTTTGTTACGGCTACATTCCGGATTTATGTTCTCCCTTCACGTTTGGTACTGATGTATTCCAGGGAAGGCTATCAACAATGTATTAATATACACACATCATAGCTTTCCAGATTGAGCCAAAATGGAAGCCCTGGTAGGAAGTCTTTCCTAATTTATCCATCTCTAATCATGTTTTTATTTTATGCCTTCTCAGCTCCTACACATTCTATCACCAGTATATTAATTTCTGTAGTTGATGTTCTCCCTTGGAATTTCTGTCAGGTCACTTCTTTTATAAGTCACCTCTCATCTGGATCCTAAGCAAATCTATTTCTATTGCACTAAAGTAAGGAAATCTTAGTTTTGACCCGAGCTCTGCTGCTAGCTGGCTGTGTGACCTTGGACAAGTCTACACATATAAAAAAGAGTGGGTGAAGTGATCTGACAATCACTTCTGAATATACACAACTGTTTCAGTTCTTCGGACGCCTCCACTAACATCCAGACTAGTTCTCGGTAGGCAGCAAGTGCTCAAGAAATGGCTCATCCAGTAAAGACCATAATCAACATTTTTCTTTTTTGGACAGAGACCCCTTCATCTCAGAGACAACTGTTGTGTTTCTCTGGACTAAACAGTCATAAACATCGAACTCGAAAAAATTAGACTTATGTGGTCTAGGAAAGGTCTAAGGTACACAGAGTCTGACAGAAGTAACGCCTGGACTTGCACTATCATTTTATTACAAAGTCAATACTCATGATTTTGTAAATAAAAATTTGGTATCGATTACCAGCTCATAAAATAGAGGGCATTACTTGTGCTGGACCCTGTATTTACAAGTAAATGTTAAAGGCTAAGGATAAATCAGAAGTTCTAGCTATGGACACAGCCATCTGAGTTCTGTTTCTGGCTTGAGCACCGATTCTGAGGATCTGAGAAGCTGGCTTGGCCACGCTGTATCTCTGGCTCCCCTATGAGCCTACTCCCCTGCAGGAATGGTCACAAAAGGGTAAAACTTCTAAACTGTGGGAGAAAATTAATTCCTTGTCAGCAAAAAAGGTATTTATGAGTTTGAAGTCAAAATATTAATATTTGATGACAAATATAAAGTGGCACTTTATTTAAAACCAAAGGAACTTTTATTGTGATTGGTTGAAAGAAAATAAATTCTGTATTCCATGTCCCCATCAAATCCTATTAGAAGCTTACAACTCTTACAGAAAGAAAATAAGAAGTTTCTCCGTCTCAACAAGGGTGATGCTGCCCCAAAGTAGATAAAAATTGGTTTGGGGAGTGAAAACCTCTTACTGTATTTATGTATAAAATATATCAACAGACATTCAACACATCTGTGGCATTCAAATTTCATTGCAGGAAGAGAAAACTATATTATAAATGTACTGTATGGCTTGGGTCCCAAGTGAAACCATGCAAGGACATGGGTGAGGAATAAACCTTGTCCAACTTGAGGAAACAAGCTGAAACTTTCTGGAACAGATCATTACATCAATTGCCAGAGGTTAATTAGAGAGGGGCATAGGACATGGTTGGAGAAACAGGTTTTGCTATTTCTGGAAGCTTAAGCACAGACACCATCCTTCAAAACCATTTCATAAAATGCATGTTTCCAGTGAAAATCAATTTAGTCTCCACCACACAGAAGCATGAGACACTGGTCCCATCACATCTTCATGTTCATGCAGCAGATTTCCTCTTTTCAGCCTAGGAGGTTCTCAAAGGGAAGAAGCATGGCTTTGCCTCAACAGGAGACAGAGCTACTCAAGGCAGTGAAGGACAGCCCCGAGCTTAGATGCTCCCCTGAGACGCAGCCTGAGCCAGAACATACCTTCAACAAGCCCAGCTGATCTCTCTGCAGGAAGAGATCACAGCCCAACTTGGGAAGTGACAACAATGGGAAATTTCATCTCAGAGAGGCATGCCCACATGTGGTACAGCTACCCTCTTCTGGCTTATCTCATCTTCCTGCAGCCTGCCCTGCTTCTCTGCTGAATGGAGTAACTACTACCACCACCAAGGAGACATTCTAGCTTCCAGAGAACCCATGTGGTGGCATGATGGGAAGAGCATGGGATCGAGTCCCTGGTCCCCCCACGACTCACTTGCTGTGTGCCCTGAGCTGAGCCACCCCTTTCTGACCTCTGGTTTCCAGCTGTCAAATAAGAACATAAATCTCAGCTTTCTTACCTTGAAGGATTTTGTAATAATAAAGATAAAATGTGCTGCATCCATAATGCAATAATACTAGTTCCCAAAAGCCACGGAAGGAAACTATGAAGGTGTGAAATTACCTTTCTGTAAGGTACTGTTCCTATTTATTTTCCACTTTTAAATACTGCAAGCACTTTTAATCAACAAGGCACTGGGAGCAAAGGCCAGAACATCTGCCAAGCTTAAAAATTACTATGAGAATCAATGCACAGCTTTCCACTCACCTTTACTCATGGTCAGGTGCCCCTAGTAATGAAAGACATGAAACAGAGCCACATCGAGGCACCTGTGGGGTCATTACTCACCAGCTGCTGCTCTAAGGGAGGGACCACGTCGTGATGGCCGTATATTATGCCAGGATTGTACTGACTGAAAAGGACTGGATAAAATACTTTCTTCCCTGCAAACCAGAAAACAAATATCTGCTTCAAGCAACAGATAAACATCTGTGAGGTTTGTTCATTTCTATTCAGCCCTCTGAAACACCCCCCACAGGTGCATCCACTTTTCCTTTCCCATTCCCTCATGTCTAAACGGAAGCGCTGTACCAGGTAGACCAGGTGGACAGACTCACAAATACTCACACCCACTCAGCACAGGCGGGCACCAATCAATTGCAGCGGGCCTGAAAGAGAGTCTGGTGCCGTCTGCCCTGCCATACACTAGCCCTTCAATGGCTGGCTCACGGGGCAGTGCGAAGGACTGCCGGGGGCTGGGGTGACTTTGGGCAGCAGGAGTAGACTTAGGGAGCCCAGGGCAGTAGCTTTTTACCAATTTACATGAGGAGTTTCAAAATTTTTAACAACTGACATGCCTATTCCAGTAGTTATCAGCTGATTATCACTTTTACCTATGAGTCAAAGTCTATGAAAAGTATTTTCATATTGTGGGTTATTCCTGCTCAGAGCCCTTTCTTCCTTGGTAACTGCCCACGGCCATTCCTTTCCTATTGGCTTCAGTAAGTCTTTCCAGGTCACGTCCCCCACTCCACACTTGCTCCTCTGATGCTCGCTAAAGCTGACCACCCCACTGAAAATGGAATAGAGGTTATAAACATGAACTTGGGACAAAGCGTCTTGGAATTATGATGGCTGACAGGCCTACACTGTGAGACCAAAGGAGAAATCAAACCAAACGGTTTTCCTTTTCTTTGTCACTGGGCCAAAATAAGCCGATTCAGAAGCAGGACAGCAGAGTGAATGGTGAAGAGAAGAGTGTGTGAATGCAAGAGAGCTGAACGCCACCCGAGGGGGAGAGAGAGGAGAGCAGCCCCCAGGCCCTTACCTGGCTGTGTGTTCAGCCTACACGTATTGAGGAATTCAGACGTGAAGTAAATGTCAACATCACAGAAAAAGAGAAGGACATTGCTTCCCTTCCAGAAGCGGGCTCCAACATCAAGCCCCTTGCCCCGGGAAAATTCTCCATTCAGCTGGATGAAGGTAAAGTTCCTGAAGTTGGCAGCTCTAAAAGGAAAGACGGGACACAGTCACTCACGCCTCCGTGCTTCCCAGGCCAATGGAACCCCCCGGAAATACATGACCAAGCCTACCCACATCGTGCCATGTTTCTTTCATAACCTTGAGGACACTGAGACTACCCAAGCAGTTACAGAACGATTCAGACACATTGTAAACTCACTGGGATTAAAGGTACCAAGAACAAACACCTAGTGAAAATTTCATACCAGTTTATTTCTTGTTTCTCTAGTAAGCGCCTCAAATTGAAAATTGTACTGTCATGATTAATGAGTAGTTTTTGTGATGGGGAAAACGTGAACCAGTGAAGGCTAGGTCAATAGAACCCCGGAAAATCTCCATGCTTTCTGAGCCACCCAAATGCGGCTGCTGGGCCAAGGAAATACAATCCCGTTGGAATGACCCCACCTAGCCTCTTCTCATCTGTATTCAACTCCAGACGCCAGGCATGATAGTCTTGATGTCTATCTGTCCCCAAACAGATTTAAACCTGGATTCCTTCCCCAACCTCAGATAAAGCAGCAGAGCATTACAGAGAAAGTGACAGTCTTGGATTCAGAAGACCAGGACTGGCTCGGACCTGGCTCTCCCGTTCATTAACGCTGTGATCTAGGCAAGCCCATTCAGCTCTCGGAAACTCAGTTGCCTCATCCACAAAACAGAAATAATAAGTCCTTCCTCAACTGTCTCACAGAGTTATCAGTTAGATAAACACTACCAAGAATATAAAGGACTATGTATCAGCTATTGCTGTTATTAACCTAGGAAAGGATTCCCAGGCCCGTGGTAGTGAAGTCAAGATGTTTCTTTGGCTATTCTTTCCCAGGCAAAGCAGAACCTTCTGGGGTATGTCCCGAACAAAAGATCCAGGGATTCATTCAGTACCTCGTGGGGTAGGGATTGCCTTCTACCAGACAGAGCTGCTAGAGAATCACTTTTCGTCCTACCGGAGCTCCCCATGTACCTGTGCAGGGGCCTGGCACTCGGCAAATCCCCGTTTTCCCCCTGACATCACCTTTCTTTTCATACTCTGAGCCCTCCTCACTACCTGGCTCATCCCCATCCCCCAACTTCTCTCTAATCTTAATGAAATCAAAACCAGTACGAAAACCCATTCCCATTTTTTAAACATTGGATTCCCAGCAACTACCCTGGATAGAAGTCAACACAAATCCAGAGCCCTGAGATTTTCAAATGCTAAATTGTACTTGTATCTGGTAATTTAACCAGTGGAACTAGTTCTGCTACCCCTCCTTCGACTTATCATCTTCTTTCAGATCTGGGAGTGAGCTCAGATTTTTATCTTGGGAATCTGTGGGCCCAACCTTGTCTGAGTCTGATGCCAGACATGCTTTTCAGATTTAGATCAAGGCAAGAGGCCTGGTGAAGGGAACAGTGTGGGTGTATTGACCCAGGAGACCTGGATCCAGGGCCTAGAACAGCACCTGGCCCTCATGAGGCACTCAATAGATGCTTGTGAAAAAACATGTGGACAGATGAATCATTCTAACCGTAGCTCTGCCCCTAATTTATTGGAGGCAAGTCATTCCATTTCTCTGGTCTCAGTTTCCTCATTGTAAAATCTAATGATTACAAAGCTCAGAGGCCCCTTTATACTCCAAAATTCTGTTTTTCTACAATTCTGCATTCCATTCAGCATTGTTCTCCATTTGGAGAGATTGTCCTCCTCTTTCAGAACTTTCCTTGATGCTTTTCTCTGGCGAGGTGGTCCCAGTTCATACATTAAGCTCCACAGCCTCCTCAGTCCTTGGTTAAAGACAGTTACCTGCCTGTCTCCAAAAGTGTTCAGATGCAGTCATCTACATCCCCTGGAGGGTTGCACGGCCTAACTCTTGTAAATTAAGCTCAACCCACTTTTCTATTTGCTCAGTTTTCAGGAAAGTTTTACCTTTGGAGATGCCTGGATTTTTTACTGTTCATCTAAGGCAGTATCCAATCAGGTCTCACAGGACTCATCCACCATCCTGGGGCCCGTCTTTTTCTCACAACCAGGAGCAGGTTTCTTTCTTTGCCTGTCTTAAGGTCATGTTCTTTGAGACTGCAGAACAGGGAAGACTGACATGACCCAACACAATGAAGGAGCAAGGCCTTCCTCGTTCAGGTTGTATCTGACTCATAATTCAGGGACCTCTTCAAAGAAGTCTTATAAGATCTATCATTTAAGAGCTGAAGCATAAAAATGCTTTCTGTCTGAAGAAGAGCAAGCAAATTTCATCAAGGGAAGAGAAATGCAGTTCTCTAATACACTGCATTAATGGAACTGCCAGATTTTCTTATTTGAATAGCCTACAGTCCATTTGTGTAGATATATCAAATATTTACAAAAGTCAAGTCATGGTGAATACTTAAATAAGCATATAAGGCAGCATTAGAAACTGAGGTAACGGCATTAAAGATATGACAAACCGGTAGGTGATCACTCTTTGAGTGCAGAGTAGAGAGAAGCTGAGTAGAGAGAGGGCAGAGTGGTCATCTGGCTTACACCCTTACCCAAAACGTAAGTTAATCTACTTTCTTCTGTCCAAGCATTTCTCAAACCCTGGCCTGAGCTCTGCTCTGCCACAGCAGGGGGTGGGGGTAGTGCGGGGCTTGCCTGTCAGTCAAAGTCACTTGGAAAGGGGATGGGTAGGATGTTGTGCCTAGTGTTTGAGATGACCTTAATTTGGAAGAACTTAAAAAAAAAGTGTTAAAATATCAACCTCTATACTTTAATGTTTTGCCTTTAGGGAAAGTGAATTCAGGAAAACGGATGCTGGGGGGGTCCTCCATATGGCCTAATGCAAAAGGCAATCTGCTTCCTTTCTCTTCATCCAACATCTCTGTGAGGCTGAGACGATCCATGTTACATCCATGGCACTACCCAATCTGAATATGCACTTCAAACCCCCTCTCCAGCATGTCCACAGGCCACACAGAAAACCCAGGACACAGCACCCAGATCTGTCCATTCACTGCTCACAGAGCAGCCCCTTCGCCCTATGGGGCCAGTGCACACGTGGCACCACCAGCTTCTACTCTCCCCACCTCACCAGTACATAATCCTGCCCGGCCCCAGGGCTGCCTGGCTTCCTCGTCTACCCTGACCAATCTGGCCAGCAGGAGACATGTGCCATTACTGCTGGCCTGGCAGCACACATGTGTTGGCTCTGTGCTGAAGGCCTAATTTGAGAACCGGACACCAGGGCTCACAGAGGCAGGGTGGGCACAGAGTCACTACTGACCTAAGAAACACCATCAGCAGGTCACAGGTACTGGGGAAGGCCTGGGGCTAACTCTGCCATCTACCTGTGGTTCTCACTGTGGCTGCCAGGTCACTGTGCTCAGTTAGGAGTCCGTCTGCAGGTAGATAATGGTACTATCCTTCCTCCCAATCGCTGAAGCCCAGCACTTCTTATAACTAACCATTATCTGGGGGAACCCCTCCTTTTCTCTTGAGAAGGGCCCCTGATCAATAACAAGTGTTCGCTATGAAGAAAGGGGGCTGAGCTGAAAACACCAGAAAAAGAACGAGAACAACTTCACTTCCCCTCTTCTCCAGAAGAGAGATTAATGCACCAACACCTGGGGCTGAAAGTGGGATGCCCTCCTCTAATCTCAGACTCAGCAGCACCAGCTCCAGCTCCAGAATACAGGACACAAAGGGAAGAAGAGAGATTGGCCCCTGCAAGGGAGCTAGGCCACTTTCCTCAACACATCCCATATCTTCACTAAGAAGCGCTATTCAATGGGCAGCGGACTCACTCACTGGGCCAGGGCATCCCCCTGCTCAACAGTATTTGAAACAGTGTAATAAGAGACAGCCACATCATGCAAAAGCAAGGACATATATAAATGCAAAACATTGATTTGCCCCAATGCAGTCTTGCAGTGTGGATTTAAAAACGTGCACAACATGGCCATGAGGCTACAACCTGAAAATGCAGACCATAGAGGTGCACAGGCAGGAACCCTGTTTTGTCCTTTGTCCATCACCCCACCCCACAGTGACCAACCAAAAGATGGTTACTGATGGCAAGGACATGGCTGGGACTTCCTGCCTCTGCTTGGTGAGCCTCCTTGGAATTCACTTTCTCCACTCAGCCTTCATGGCCCATGTCATGTATCACTGCTTTTCATGATGTGTTGCAAACTGAAGTCTCTCTCTGGGCTCAGAGGTGTTTTGCTCAGTCCTGCCTCTGTCTTCCTGTGCCTGGTGACTTCTTGTCCCTTTGCTTGTGTAGATGTGCAGAGGATGATCTAGCAGCCTTTCAACCTTTGGAGGACAGGGACTGCCTCACTCTTTTTTTCTTCAGGAATTATCTGGCACTGTGCAGTTAAGTGGCACACACAGGGACAGAATGGATAAGCAATAAACACTGAATGAATCAATGGGAAACACTGAGGCACATCTCAGATGTCATTTTTGGGAGAAGATATCACATAAAGCTATCTTCTTCCCTCAGGTGGCCACTGGAGAAGCCTCCACATGGGAGTCCACTACCTACATCAGAAAGAGTCTCAACAACACACTCCAGAGGACAGGCACAAACCCCAGCTTTGAAGAAGATGACAAATATATAAATAATGGAAAAGAAGAGAGCTGAGGAAAATAAGATGCAATTTGGTTTGAAATATTTAATTTACCCATACAAAGAAATGTAATATTTAGTGGCATGCCTAAATAAATGACCTCATAAGGAAAGGGCATTTTTCATAAGAGAATGAGAGCACTACATTCCATACTATGTGATTTCGTATTATGAATCAGAGTCTGCAGTTTCAAAAGGCTGCATGATTACTCATAATGATTTCTTCTTCTTTTCTCCTTGAATTGTATTACTTGCTGATGAAACTCTTGAATTTTTCATTTAACTCTTTTCTTTTATATAATTAGTCTGGTGCATGGGGACTCCTCTAAGTTATATGTAATCATTCTGATGGAGGTTACAATGACCTGAGAAAGCTACTGTATCTACTGGAGATTTAATTTCTCTAATTGCCTTGCATTTCCCAGAATTGTTGGATTAAAAATAATAAAAGATCTTGCTATCTAATATGATTTACTCTAATACAGACTTCTTCCCACCACTGCAAGGAAATTCTCTTAATGTGACACTTCCCACAACAGCCCTTCATTTTTTAAAAAATGCACATAATAATTTACATAGAAACCAGTATTATTCTCAATGTATAATTTACAATTTTAAATCTAACAGCCATAAATATTGAAATCACTTATGAGTTCCACTTATTGAAGACATTTGAATACAGTAAAGAATTTAAAATAGGCATTTTAAATAATTTAGAAGTTTCTAGATTCTGAGCTTTTACAAACCTGCTTATACAATTCTGTTTTAGCAAGTTTCTTTTGAAAAGATAAACAATTGAAAAGATAAACTGTTAGCTAGACTAAGAAAATAAAAGAGAACTCAAATTAATAAAATTATAAAAAAATAGGAGACATTACAACGGATAACACAGAGATACAAAGTCTGAGACACTACTGTACACAATTACATACTAATAAATTACATAACAAAAAGTGGATAAATTCATGAAACATACAACTCAACCAACACTGAATCATTACAGAGCAATAATGAACAAGGAGATTGAATCAGTAATAAAAAATCTCCCCAAAAATAAAAGCCCAAGACCAGATGGCTTCACTGGTAAATTCTACCAAACATTTAAAGATGAACTAATGCCAATCCTTCTCAAACTATTCCAAAATACTGAAAGCAAAAGAATACTTCCAAACTCATTTTATAAGACCAGCCTTACCATGATACCAAAGGTTAGTACAAGAAAAGAAAATTACAGGCCAATATCCCTCGTGAATACAGATGCAAAAATCCTCAACAAAATACAGCAAAGTGAATTCAAGAGCACACTAAAAGGATCGTGCACCATGATCAAGTAGGATTCATCCCTGAAATGCAAGGATGACTGAACATCTGCAAATTAATAAATGTGATATACCACATTGACAGAATGAAGGATAAAAATCATGAGATCACTTTAATAGATGCAGAAAAAGCAATTGACAGAATTCAGTATCTTAGTGATTAAAAAAAAAAAACTACCAACAAATTAAGTATAGGAGAAATGTACCTCAACATAAGGCCGTATATGACAAGTCTACAGCTAATATTAAACTCAATGGTGAAAAATTAAAGGCCCTTCCTCTAAAATTAGGAACATGACAATGTGTGCCCATTCTCAACACTCCTACTGAACACAGTACTAAAAGTCCTAGCCAGAGCAATCAGGCAAGAAAAAGAAATAAAAGGTATCCAAATAGGAAAGGAAGAAGTAAAATTGCCTTTGTTTGCAGATGACATGATTTTATATATACCAGGGGTGCCAAAAAATGTACACACATTTTAAGAGATGTTATCTATGTATTACTTTTCAAAGTTGAATTGAATTACATTGTAATTACATTACAATGTGTAGTACAATGTTCGCTCAAAAGATGGTGTTAAAAAAAAAAAAGATGGTGTCCATCAAATGAATGCTAGTGTCACCATGAGACAGGCAAGACAGTCAAAGAAAATGGCAAAAGCACGGTTGTTGTTTGAGGAGCACAAGACCATTTTGAAGTGGTATTTGAAATTTGAGAACACTGTGGAAGTATAATGACAATGGAGGCATGAGTATGGGGAACCTTAAAGGATGTGGTGTACAGTAGAAAACTGGCTACACTGGCAATACTTGGGGAAGAAATTGAAATGGCATGTGTAGCAATACAAGTGGACACTTTGGTCAACATAGCTTATGCAGTAGTTAGCTGTAATCAGAAGTGTCTGGACACTGATGGTAACCACTTTGACCATCTCTTGCAATTACAGAAGTCAAGAGTGACTTGTATTCATCTTTTGTTATCTGTATATATTGAGTATTACAATTTATTACTGTTTTTTCCTTTCTTTAATGTGCATACATTTTTTGGCACCCTCTGTATATACAATAGACTCTACATTAAGTAACCATCAATCTGGTTGCTTGAGATTTTGCTGATTGCTTGAGTTCCATTAAGAGAGAGTCTACTTACATTTATCTGGCATCTACCAATCCCCATGTGTGCCATTAATTGAAAGTCTACTGTACATATATACTTATATATACAAGTATCTATCTATCTCTACATAGAAAATCCTAAAGACTCCACCAAAAAACTGCTAGAACTAATCAGGTAGTTTAGTAAATTTGCAGGATACAAAATAACATATGAAAAGCAGTTGTGATTCTATACACAAACAATGAATCAACTGAAAGAGAAATTTAAAAAGCAACCCATTTATAGTGGCATCAAAAACAATAAACTAAAAGAAGTGAAGTACTGATACATGCTACAATGTGGATAAACCTCAAAAACTTTATGCTAAGTGAAAAAGCTAGACACTTAAGGTTATATATATTCTGTGATTCCATTTACATAAAATACCCAGGACAGTTAAATCTGTATTTTTTCAAAAGTTGTTTCTGTATGCATGGAGATGATCATGTGGTTTTGTGTATTACACTGATTGATTTTTGTTGAGTCAATCTTAGATTCCTAGGATAAATCTCCCTTGACCACGGTATATAATCCTTTTTATATTGCCAGATTCAGTTTGCTAGTATTTTGTTGAGGATTTCTGCATGCAATATTCATAGGTAATACTGGTCTATAGTTTTTCTTCCTTGTCATCTTTTTTAAATTTAGTTTTCAATTATAGTTGACATACAATATTATATTAGTTTCAAATGTACAACACAGTGATTAGATATTTATATATCTTACAAAGTATGCACCACATTAAATCTAGTAAACATCTAACGCTATACATCGTTATGATATTACTGACTATATACCCTATGTTTGTGATGTCTTTATCGAGTTAAACTATTAAAGTAATACTGAAGTCTTCCTTGAGTCCTAGGTCTATAAGTTTAGTACCAATGTCTTCTTCTATACAGTTTATTGTTGCAGGTCTTATATGGAGGTCTTTAAAGAAGCTGGGGTACATATACACAATGGAATATTACTCAGCTATAAGAAAAGATGAAATATTGCCATTTGCGACAAAATGGATGGACCTGGAGATCATCATGCTTAGTGAAATAAGCCAGACAGAAAAAACAAAGAACTGCATGATTTCACTCATATGCGGAATATAAAACTGAAAGCAACAAAGAGAAAAGAAATGAACAAACAAATAACCCATGGACACAATCAATAGTTTAATGTTTATTGGGGATGAGTGGGTTAGGGAGGGGAGAAAGGGGAGCGGGTGGGAGAGGAGGGGGGGAAGCTAAATATAAGGTGATGGAAAGAGAAGTCACATTAGGTGGTGACCTTACTATACATCAAGTTGACAATGCACTGTAGAATTGTATGCCTGAAACCTATGTAATCCTTGTTAACAAATGTCACCCCAATAAGTCTAACAATAAAAATGAATTAAAAAAAAAAAAAAAGAAAAGCTATGGGGACAGATGGTGGTTGTACAGCAGTGTGACTATATGTAGTAGCACTGAGCTGTATGCTTAAAAAGAGTGTTATGTATATTTAACCATAATAAAAAATTTTGGAAAAAAAAATAAATAAAGTAATACTGGCCTCACAGAATGAGTTTGGAGGTGTTCCCTCTTCTCCTATATTTTGAAAGTTTGTGAAGCATTAGTATTAATTTATCTTTAATGATTGGTAGAAATCAACAGTGAATCCATTTGGGCCTGGGCTTTTCTTCGTGGGAAGATTTTTTATTATATTTCAATCCATTTACTTGTTATAGATTTAGTCAGGTTTTCTACTTCTTCTTGAAGAAATAATTTCAACAGTGTACAAAAATTTGTTCCTCCATTCTGTCTCCTTTCTTTTGTATTGTTATTTTATTAAAATATCTTTATGCATGTGTGTATCAATACAAATTTATAATTATTGCTTTATACAATTATCTTTTAAATCACATAGAAAAGTTATCCACAAAAATATATTTATACTGTATTACATATCTTCCTATGTAGTTACTTTTACTTGCATTCTTTATTTCTTCACCTGGATTTGAGTTTGTGTCCAGTGTCCTTTCATTTCAGCCTTAAAGACACCTTTTCATATTTCCTGTTGGACAGGTTTTGCTAGTAATGAAGTCTCTCAGTTCTTGTTTATCTGGAGATTTCTTAATTTCTCCTTCAATTTTGATGAATGGTTTTTCTGCTTGTAGAATTCTTGGTTGAGTGTTTTCCTTTCAGCACTTTGAATATGCCATCTCACTTCTGGCCTCCAATATTTCTGATGTGAAGTCAGCTATTGATCTTATTAAGGATCCCTTGGACCTGATGAACTGCTTCATTCTTGCTGTTTACAAGATATTTTCTCTGTTTTTATCTTTCGATCATTTGATTATGATATGCCTAATGTGGGTTTCTTTCAGTTTTCCTATTTGGAGTTTGTTGAGTTTCTTAGATGTGTAAGGTTTTTCATCAAATTTGAGGAGCTTGGGGCTATTATTTCCTAAATATTTTTTCTTCCCCTTTTTCTCTCTCTTCTCCTTCTGGGACTCCCATTACATCTATGCTGTCATGCTTGATCATATACTACACATCTGAGGTATGTTCATTTTCTTCATTCTTTTTTATTTTTGTTTCTCAAACTGGATCATTTCATTGATTTATCTTAAAGTTCACTGATGCTTTCTCATGCTTTTTTTAAACCTCACGTTGAGTCCCCCTCTCTACCAAGTGAATTTTTCATTTTAGTTATTTTACTTTAATGATTTTTTTCTCTGTGCATGAGCCATATTTTTTGTGGGGGTTTTTTTGTATGCCTCATAATTTAAAAAAAAAATGAACATTTAAATAATCAAATGTGGCAACCCTGGAAATCAGAATCTCCCCAGGATTTGTGTTGTAGTTTTTTTGTTTGTCTAGTGACTTTGATGAACTACAAGGGTGGGTTAATAAATTTTGCCTCAACTGTAATATTTTTTGTTACATTAGACGTATCTGGATATAACCGGTTCTATGTAGTCACATAGCATCTCCTTCCATCATTCTTGATGTTGCACACACAGATGCTTACATTGTTTACCCAGTACACATCAGAATGGAAGAGTATTCAGCTATCTGGTTCAAAGAGCATGCTGTTATTAAATTCTTAACAGTGGAAAAAAAGTCCTACAATTTTTTTGAAATTTTTGAAAAAGAACATGAGGACTTCTTAAAGATCATTACAGGTGATGAAATGTGGGTCCATCATTATGACCCTGAGAACAAAAGGCAGTCCCTGGAATACCACCATAAGGGATCACCTCAGCTGAAAAAATTCAAAACTCAGGCCTTGGCTGAGAGGGTGGTATTCCAGGGACTGCTTTTTGTTTTCAGGGTCATAATGATGGGCCCAAGTTTCACCTGTAATAATCTTCTTTAAGAAGTGCTCACCTTCTTTTTCAAAATTAAAAAAAAAAAAAATGGAGGAACTTTTTCCACGGTGAAGAATTGAATAACAGCATGCTGTTTGAACCAAGGATCTATCTGAATACTCTTCCTTTTTGTTGTGCACTGGGTGAAAAAATGTAAGCATCTGTGTGTGCAAAGTCAAGAATGTCAGAGGGGAGATACCATGTGACTACACAGAACTGGTTATATCAAGGTATGTCTAATGTAACAACAACAACAACAACAACAAAACAACAAATTACAGTGCAGGCAAAATTTATCAGCCCACCTGCATAATTCTGTAATGTGCAGTCTTTGTTGTGTGTGACCACTTAGTAGTAAGCTAATGATTAGACAGACATTTCCTAATTTCCTGGAACCAATAAGTCTGTAAATCTTTGCCAAGAGAGTCTGTGTGCTTGCTGGGACATGCCAACAACATTCAACCAGGCAGTTAACAACCTACCACGGCCTTACTTCCTTCTTGCACAAAGCCTCCAAGTCACCCAGAGGTGAGGTGTTAGGGCCTACTCAGGTCTTTCCTAAGTATGAGCACAGCTCTAGACATGTGCCTGCCCTTCTAGATCTCCAGGAATGTACTAGAGTTTTTCAAAGCCCCTTTGAAGATCTCATTCCCCAGCTTTACCTTATAAGTTTTTTGGTTAGTCTGTTTGCCCTAACTCTTACCTACCATCTCAGGCAGCAACAAAGTCACATACTTTCAATCATTGTTTTTTTGACAAATACCTACTAGAGAAGAGGGTTTTTACCAGTGGGAAAGCTCTGAGTCAGGTCAAATAAAGACAACCAGAGTCTTCTGGGGAACCCCCGGACAGGTCAGATAATGACAATTCTTTGGGAATGATGCTTTAAAGGAGCTCAAGCCCCAGTTTGGCCCCAGGTTGGCTGCCAGGTTGTAGTTCTTGCTGTGCTCCTAGGTTGCTGGATTTCAAGGCTACTTGAAGAGCTGAAGAGGGGCATGGAAACAGGGCATGCTAAAGCTCCACAGAGCTCCCTATTCACAACAAAATTTAGTCATTTTTCTAGGATAAACACCTTCTAGATTGTTGCAAGTTTTGTTTAATTTCTAGAGTTCTTAAGGCTGTTCTGATAATTTTAAACAATTTTCTCGTTGCTTTTATGGAGAAGAGTGTTTGCAGAGGTCTTTACTTCACCATTTTTACTGACATCGCATTTCTTTCATTTAACTGTTGCCATTATATTCCATTGTATAAAGTTAATACCATTTAATTTTCTCATAATATATTTTCACAACATATTTATACAGAAAAATTTTAAATCTTCAAAAATGTAAAAATAGTATAAGTACCCACATATTCTTCACCTAGATTCGCCAAGTGTTAACATTTGCCTTATGTTCTTTCTTTCTTTGAACCATTTGAGAGTTAGTTGCAGACATCATAACAACTTCACCTTTAAGATAAATATCTCTCAAGAAACAGAACCCCCTCCTTTACAACATTACAATGATATAATCACACTCAGGAAATTTTACATTGTCACAATCCTATAATCTATATTTTATGTTTGAATCCCCCAAAAAACAATCTAGAATGCCTAAAACTCAGCATATCACCATAAAGAAAGCTAGGACACCAAGCAGAATCACAGTTAGCCTCAGCAAATACCAGCTAAGATGGCCACAGGCCTGAGGTGCTGCCTTAATGTATAAGGTGCCACAAGAATTTTTATCTGCTTGGAAGGAATTCATTATGTTGCTTTCTTTATTTTAGCAGATGAGATTATCTAAAAGTTCCTCATTAAAAAAAAAATCAAAACAAAGCAACAGATCTGCTCAAATTTCAGAAATAAATCAAAATAGAACAAAAAGAGAACTGTCCCCCAATTGTCTTCCAGGATGTCCTGATAAAATCTCCCTGAGGGTACAGTATGTGTCAAACAAATCCCTTTAAAGAGGCATGACATGCTTACACACACCATGGCAAGGCAGGTCCCTGACAACACACACAAAACAATCCTCTCTTATGTCACATACTTGTGATGGCAGGGCAGTGTCTCATTTCTAGTGCTTCAGTCTCAGAGCTAATTCCTCTGAAAGATGCTTGTGTGTCCTCGTGACTAGACAAAGGTGAACTTGCAATGTAGTCCATGTCAACTCATGCCAATTCATCTACCAGTTACAATGTTTTTTTAAATTTCCTAATACTGCAGGTCCTCAAATAACATTGAATAGTCAACATCATTTCATTGTAACACTTGTTTATATCAAATTAGCCTGAGGTAAAATTGGTTTCATTATACACTGTTTTGCTTAAAGTCATGGAACCTATCAATGACATTAAGTGAGGACTTGTTGTACACAGATAGCTCCAAGCAAATATCTACCTAAGCCAGCATTTCTCAAAGTGTGAGCCAACATGGGCCACCAAATCAGCATCATATGTAGAACGCATTCTAAGTACTGGTTCCTAAGCTTCATCTTAGGCCTACTGACAGAATTTCTGGAGTTGGATCCCAGAAATGTACATTTTAGAAAGCACCCCAGGTTATCCAATGCACATTTATATTTGAGAGCTACTGAGCTAGGATTTAATCTGGGATTAACTGAAGCTTAATATGGAAAAGTCTGTGGAATAAGAATTAGATATTGAGAACTGATTTGTACTGTTTTCTATGGCAGTGGCTTTTAAATATTTTGACCATAACCCTTACAAAGGAATATATTATACATTATGACACAACCCGCATGCATATGTGCACATGTGTGCGCATGCGCGCGCGCGCGCACACACACACACACACACACACACACACACACACAGAAATTAAAGTTTCATGAAACAGTATTTATCCTTACTACCTGTGAGGCACTCTGACATCTTCTATCGTATTCCATTTCTATATTTTAAAACACTGAACATAACCTGCTAAAAATATTTCACAACCCTCTAATGAATCACAAACTGCAGTTTTCAAAACAGTGATCTATAGCAATCAACTGAAAAGTAAAGCTCAACTTAGTAAGCATGAACTGAGAGAATAAGATATTACACAGTCATTAAATTAAGTTTTTAAAAGATATTCTTAAAATATATAAATTTAGCTGGATTTAGAACAGTTTAATCACAATACTGATGCCCAAATGAAATAAATTTCATGTAGACTGATTTCAAATCTTATTAGTATCAACTAACAATTATGCATTTTAGAAGGGAGTACATTTCAGTGAAATTTTTGGTGCAGTTTTCAGACTGTGTGTACCTGAAGTTCACAGACAAGGTTCAGATCCTGGTTCTCCCGTATGTCAGAGATGGCAGCCTGAGTAAAACCTCACTAAGCCTCAGTCTATTTATGTATAAAATGGGGCTAATAACAGCATCTATTTCTAAAGGTTGATGTGCATATTAAATAAGATAACCCATGAAAATAATAATAGTTATTATTATTATTCAAAGGTAAAATGTGTTTGAAAAAAGTTTTACCATCTTAAAAGGATGATAAAAATGATATTTAAATAAAGCTTGTTATAGGATTGAAGATGTCAGAGTAGATAAACTCTGCTTTGTTCAGTGAACACATTAAAATTACAAATTAATTATAGAACAACCAACTAAGAGAATCATCTGAAATTTAGCTGAACAGAAGTTTTATAACTAAGGATATAAAGAAGAAGCCACGTAGAGACTGGTAGGAAGGACAGAGATGCAAAACTGGCTGGCCCCAATCCTCAGAATTAGGAGGGGTATCTCGTTGCAGAGGTTCCCCCAGTGGAGAAAGGAACTCCAGCCCCCAACACCAGGCTCCCCAGACCAGAGTACTGGTGCTGGAAAGTAGAGCCCCACGATATCTGGCTGTGAAAAACAGTGGGAATTCCGACCATCTAGGGGACAGAAGGCTGCAGGAAACCCAGATGTCCTCTTAAAGTGCCTGCACACAGACTCAAGTCACTTTTGGGGACTCACCCTGAACTCTGGCAGAGGGATGGTGACTCAGGTGGTGTTGGAGGTATAAGAGGGGCCAACTGAGGTGTGTGACTTTGGGGCAAGGGCTGGAAGACAGTTGCCATTTTTCCTGAGTGGGCTCCTCCTCTGTGCAACTGCTGGTGGAAACCATCTTTCTTGTGTTGTGCCCTCCCCCAAAACACCTAAATCTGAACTGCTCACTCTATCCTGCTGACTCACCCCACCCTACTCAACTTCCCCAATGCCAGAGGTACTTTCTCCAGTGAGTAGCCAGCCCCTCCTGCATTGCAATCTTTCTTGGAAACCTATCAGAGTCCACAGGCCCCAGGTGGGTGGTGACTGGCCTCAGTGTACTTTGAGACTTTTGCTGAGTAACTCCAGGTATGGCACTGGCACCAAACCAGAATCTATAGGAGCACCCAGCACAGGTGACCAGGGAGACAATGCCTGGGCCCCACAGAACACTTACTAAATAAGGCTACCCAGCAATACTGGGAGACGTAGCAGATCTACCTAATATTAATACATAGAAACAAACAAAGGCATCCAAGATGAGGAAACAAAGAAATATATCCCAAATGAAAGAACAGCAGAAAAAGAACTAAATGAGATGGAGGCAAACAACCTATTAGATACAGAGTTCAAAACAATAGTTATAAGGATGCTCAAGGAACTTAGTGAAAACTTTCACAAAAAGATAGTGAGAATAAAGAAGAACATAAAAACCATTAAAAAAAAACAGGGAAGAAATGAAGACTACAATAACTGAAATGAGGAATGCGATTGAATAAATCACCTGCAGATTAGATGAAACAGAGTAGGAGTCCTTAAGTCCCAGGCCACCAACTGGTACCAGTCCATGGCCTGTCAGGAACTGGGCTGTACAGCAGGAAGTGAGCGGTTGGTGAGCAAGCAAAGCTTCATCTGTATTTACAGCCACTCCTCATCACTTGCATTACCACCTGAGCTCCATCTCCTCTCAGATCAGCAGCAGCATTAGATTCTCATAGGAGTGTGAACCCTATTGCAAACTGCACATCTAAAGGATCTAGGTTGCACACTCCTTATGAGAATCTAATGTCTGATGAAGATCTGAGATGGAGCTGAGGGGAGTGGCTGTAAATACAGATTAACATTAGCAGAGAGGTTTGACTGCAAACAGACCATGATAAATCAATTTCTTGCTGACTCATATCAAAACCCTATCTGAGTGGCAAGTGACAATTAAACTACATCTGGTGGCAGGCTTTATAGTGGCGTGAGTTGTATAATTATTTTTTTATATATTACAATGTAATAATAATAATAATAATAGTAGTAGAAAAAAGTACACAATAAAAGTAATAGGCTTGAATCATCCCGAAACCATCCTCCCCTCAAGTCCATGGAAAAATTGTCATCCACAAAACTGGTCCACAGTGCCAAAACAGTTGGGGACCACTGAAGCAGAGGATCAAATCATTGATTTGGAAGCCAAGATGCAGAAAACACCCAATCAGAACGGCAAAAAGAACAAAGAATTCCAAAAGATGAGAATAGTTTAAGTGACCTTTGGGACAAGATCAAGCATAACAACATTCACATCACAGGGGTACCAGAGTGAGAAAAGAGAGAAAGAGCAAGGGATTGAGAACCTATTTGAAGAAATAATGACTGAAAACTTTCCTAACCTGGCAAAGGAAATAAACACACAAGCCCAGGAAGCACAGAGAGACTCAAACAAGATGAACCCAAATAGGTCCACACCAACACACATTATAATTAAAATGGCAACGGTTAGTGATAAAGAATCTTAAAAGCAGCAAGAGAAAGGCAAGTAGTAACTTACAAGAGAGGTCCTGTAAGACTGTCTGTCAGCTGATTTCTCAACAGAAACTTTGCAGGACAGAATGAAAATCAAGGATCTACAACCAAGATTACTCTACCCAGCAAGGCTAGCATTCATAACTGAAAGACAGATAAAGAGCTTCTCAGACAAGAAAAAGCTAAAGGAATTCATCACCACCAAACCAGTATTATAAGGAATGTTAGAGGGACTTGTTTAAGATGGGGTAGTGGTAGGGGAGAAAAATTATAAATAATAAAATGGCAAAATTTAATAATTACTTTTAATTTAAATGGATTAAAAGCTTCAATAAAAAGACATGAAGGGTATTATGCTGAGAGGAGTGTCAGACAGAGAAAGATGCAACTTGATTTTGCTTTTATGTAAAATGTAAAGAACAAAATGAACAAATAAAACAGAAACAAACTCATAGATACGGAAAATATTTGGATGGTTGTCAAATGGGAGGGGGTTGGGGATGTGGCTAAAAAAAAGGGTAAAGGATTAGGAAGTACAAATTGGTTGTTACAAAGTAGCTACGGGAATGTAGGGTACAGCATAGGGAATATAGTCAAGAATATTATAATAACTATATATGGTGTCAGATGGGTATTAGATTTGTTGGGGTGATAGTTGGGATTAGGCTGGGAACAGGGTGAAAGGTGAAAGGATTAAGAAGTACAAATTGGTAGTTATAAAATAGTCATGTGGATATAAAGTAAAGCAAAGGGAATGATATGGTAATAACTATGTATAGGGCCAAGTAGATATTAGACTAGTCAGGAGCATTACTTCTTAAATTATATGAATGTCTAATCACATGCTGTACACCTAAAATTAATATAAAATAATACTGAATGTAAAAAAAGAAGAGATGGTACATACATACAACATAATATTACTTAGCCATAAAAAAGAATGAAATCTTGCCATCTGCACCAACCTGGTTGGACCTAGAGTGTATCATGCTGAGTGTAGGAAGTCAGGCAGAGAAAGACAAATGTCATATGATTCCACTTACATGTAGAATCTAAAGAAAAAAATAAATGAACAAACAAAACAGAAAACAGATCCAGAGACACAGACAATATTTTGGTGGTAGCCTGATGGGAGGGGGGCTGGAGGGGTGTGTGAAAAGAGGAAGGAAATTAAGAAGTACAAATTCATAGTTACAAAATAGTCACAGAGATATGAAGTACAGCATGGGGAAGACAGCCAGTAATATGGTAATAACTAAGTTTGGTGTCAGAAGGGTACCAGATTTATTGGGGTGATGACTTCATGAGTTATATAAATGTCTCATCCCTATGTTGTATACCTGAAACCAATACAATAATGTATGTCAAATGTAATTGAAAAATAAAAAACTGAAAAATAAAGTTACTTATATAAGTTTTCGTATAGATTATTATGTGTACAAATTTACAATGTACCTGCCATTATTCTTTTCTTGATAAACAAATAATGAACATTTTCTAAGTAAGGCACTCTGCTAAGTGCTGGAATTACAAAAAGGCATGTAGTATGCAATGAGCTATCAAGCATCTTATAACTAGCCAGAACAGAAAAGAATGAAAATAGCCAAATAATATGCCAACTGCTAAAGAGAACAGATGCTGAGAGGGAGTATAGTTCATAGAGGAGAGGACTGCAGGGCAGGAAGAGCTCTAGAGTCAGGGACCCAGGTGGGGATGGAAGTGGGGTGGCTGAGGGTCCAGCAAAAGTGAAGCGCGGACTTGAGTTACGATTTTATTACAATATCATAACCATACATGCTTAAGATTTTGCAATAAAAGATTTGGTCTAGATTACCAGCTCATAAAAAGAGGCATGGTTTGTATAACCATAAGCATGCATGGTTATAATTTTGTAATAAAATCGTAATTCAAGTCTGGGCATTACTTCTGCTGGACCCTGTAGAAAGGAGGGTAGAAGAAGTGCCAAGTAGAGGAGAATATAGGAGCAAAGGCAGAGGGACTAACTATGCCCCCAGCTTGGCTGGAGGCAGTAAGTCATCACGACGAGCAGGGTTAGAAGTAAGAGCCAGTTTGGGTACCAGGTTGGGGTGATGGGTGATTAGAAAGATTCATCTGTAAGGTAGAGTGGCAGTGCATCAGTGTGAAATCAACTCAGGCTGGCTACAGAAGGTGGAGTATTCCTAGAAGAGGTGGCCTGATCAAAGCAACACCATAGAGGGAGGTTTCAGTGACATCAACACTGCAGGTATCACCAGTTAACAGAATGAGGACATTGACAAAGAAAAAATGTGATTCCAATTAATTTTGTCAAAGTTTCTATAGTGCTGCTTTACAGCACTGATTGACTCAAGTTTCTAGCATGAAGTTCTCTGCTATGGGTAGCTTAATCTCTGGAAATTCTCTAATATATGAAGTAAACCATCACTGCCTCTCAAATGATTTTACTTTTCCTGTTCAGATTGTATTCGTTCTTTGTTCTACTTGCCAGATAATTTGATATGGAGAAGAATGCCTTAATAATGAGTCCTTAAGCATTCTAGTCACTAGAAAGCATATTTCCCACAACAATGTCTAAACTGCCCTTCCACTTATCCATCAGATTCATGTACATTTGATAATCTGTATCCATCAGCAAATATCTGGTCATCCTTTGACGTGCTCAGAAGGTGCCAAACCCAACAGGACTGAGGTTCTCAATCCTGGCTGCACTTTAGGGTTACCTGAACAGCTACTTAAAAGTATCTCAGAATGGGCAGTTGGCCTCAATCAAGGCCTCCCATGGGAAGCCCCTGGGGTAGACCACCACTTTTTCAGACAATGGTTCTCAATCCTAGTGGCATGTTAGAATCATCTGAGAAATTTTTAAAAGATTCATGCCCAGGGATGGACACTTCCAGAGATGTTAAAACCTATCCACTGTGCAGAGGACATGAATTCTAATAATGCATGCTCCTCATTGCTAAGCAAAGATGAAAGGTACTGCAATGCACTGCAGAAGGAAGATTTCTATTTCACTTACATTTAGGATATTCAACTATTTTATTCTCTTTGGTCTCTCTTTGATAAGAGCCATAGCTTTAAGCTATTGCTAGTTTTAAACTCCTAACTCCTTATTGATTTAGAATAGAAAGCAGCAAACTTTTTCTGTAAAAAACCAGAGTAAAGTTTAGGCTTTGTAACTCATACAGTCTCTGTCACAACTACCCAATTCTGCAATTGTACCACAAAAGCAGCCGTAAATAATATACAAATAAATGAGCATGCCAACATTCCAATAAAACTACATTTATAAAAACAAGTGATGGACAAAATTTGGCCAGTGGACTGCTTCAGCAGGTTTGAGTAAATATTAGTATTCTGATCTTGTGCCCATTAATACAAAATTAGTAACAAAGCATAAAAATGAATACAAAATGTGCATTCAATCTTGGAATCTTATCTTTTGACTCACTACACATATCATTTTTATTACCATTTACCACAAACTCAAAACAAAGAGAGACCTTGTTTATACTCAGACCATATGGTCCTATTCAAGCTATTTCTGCCACTGTATACTGCTGACCACCTTCCAAGCTTGAGAGAGAAACTACCACCCAACTCCAGTTACCCAAATGGAACCCTACAAACCTCCATGGCAAATCAGAGGGGAGCACGACAGTCCCATTCCAGCTTCCTCACTACTAGAAAAATACCATAGATATTTACTTACTAAACAAATACTTGTATATTTATTGTGGTAGGGGAAAAATCCATTTCTGCTGCTTTTGGATACATTTATTCCCCAATAAATACATAACCCTAAGTCTAAAGGTTTTGGTTAAATAGTTTCTGTTCATCTGAGTAGATTTAATAAAGGCTCCCGCCCCAGCCATTGCTCCCAGCTTCCCCCTAATCTCTCAGAATGCATAATGAATGGAGATCAGAAGAGTGAGACCATCTGCTAAGCGGATGAGATCCAAGTATGGACGTCACTCTTAGCCTTACAAGCTGTGGCTGAGATGAGCTTACTCACAGCTGTGCCTTCCCTGATTCCTACTCTGTGATGTAACGACCCCAAATCTGCGGAAGTTCAAAAAAGCCCGTGCTCCCCACGCTTGCTGCTCAGGGCAGTTTATTCCAAAGTCAAACTCAGCACATCGAACACTAGTGTCTGACAGAGAGGGCACAGAATTGCCCCTCAACACAGCCAGCAACCAACCAATCTCCTAGTTTGCCCACAGTATTACAAGAAAGCTAAAGTAGAAGTTTCAGCCTTGGATGTATATGAGATCAGTTACCATGACTCCTGATTATGGTTCCATATTTTACTTACTTGGAAGTGTTTTCAAGTATTCCTTTGACCTCACTCATTTCTTCTTTCCCAAAGTAAACGACAGTTAGATGAATTCTCCCATCCTGTTGGATGCACGTCTCCCTAGAAAACAAAACACATGTACGTCTAGACCTGTCTTCACAATAACAGGCAAGGCCCAAATAAACACTTATTTTGTGAAGTGCGAAAGGTCTTGAAATAAACTGAGTGAACTGCCAGAGGAGACGTTCCTGGCTGACCATCACAATTACCTGTATTTGTACTAGCCCTACAAAGAAAACAATGAAATTTAAATGTGCAGAAATGAAAATGAAAACTCAGATGCAAGAGGCCACAGATGCAATCACCAGAGGCCTACCCCACTGGGGCTTCTGGTGTCATGGAAAGCTCACTGGATCAGTCCTACTTTGCCATAATTAGTCTATGAAATAATAAAGACACAAATTCACTTTACAGATAAGAAAGCTAAAGTCCAAAATGGGTAAGACTGGAATCCTTGTCTTTGACTTTCCTTGTATGTGCCAAACACAAATAGTCTTAAAGACTGATTGAGCAAAGGTAAAGACATTCTTTTGTTTATGATTCCTAAAACCCTTGGTAACACTCAGTGGCATGGCTGTCTAAAGGAATGGCAAGGCAGAAGGAAGCACAGTTGCTGTGTCTTACCTTCCCAAGCAGACACAATTACCTTTATTATGTCCCCATTTCTCCTCTCTGTAACTCTGACTTTCCCAGGGACCTGGCGCTTTGTGTTCCAGGGTCCTGACAGCCCTCTCAGGGCCAGGCCTCTGGCTCTTGGCTTGGCTAGACCTGCTTTCCTCACCAAAGCTTACCCGTTAATTGCCCATGTCCCGTTCTCTCCATGGTTATCCCTAGCTAACCCAGTAAGATCCCCTGCTGAGAGTTTACTTCATATGTACGTGTAGATATGTATATATAAATATATGTGTATGTAAATGTGTTTATGTGTACATGTATGTATGTACAAAAATGTTTATGTGTATGCATTATTTTAACAGGAGTTTTCTGGAAACAAATTAATGGAAATATTCTACTGGTGGAATGATATTTTGATATGTTGCATGTCCTTCCATTATTTTCCTTTTGTCTTGTGTTAGCTACTTTCCTTAACCCCCAGACAACAATCCATATCACAGCTTTCCAGAATTCTCTGAGCTCTAATTGCAAAGGCCATTTTATTCAATGCTTTTTATATTGAAAAATGGGTGACTGTCTAGCTGAGGTGGCTGAGAGAAATCCAAAGAAATAGAAGATATGGTTCCTGCCCTCAAAAAAACATATAAGGAATAAAATGAGCTCAAATAAAATAAAGACGTCATGGCACTGATAAAAAGTATAGAGAATTCAGAAAGCCCAGCAAATCCTGTGGCCTGGGATGGCTGGGGACCTTGAAGGATGGAAAGGGTTTAAAAGGTAAAGAGGAGGAAGGAGGAAATTCCTGAAGGAAGAAATGTCAGGGAAGATTATACTGCCTCTGGGCAAGAGGCATGCAGAGCTCACCCTAGTCACAGGCTTGGCTCTGAGAATTCTATCCATTTCCTGTGGAAATAAGGTAAGAGCTGCCTCTGAAACCCAGGCTAATGGCAGAGCTCTTAGAAACAGAGAAGGGTACAGGAACACAGGCCTGGGATGAAACAATGTGCTTCAAAACTGAGAGCTCCCTCACAGCCCAAGTCCCTACAGACTGAACCATCACCTAACCGTAATTAAAATTCTCTGTACATAAAAGATCTCCTCTGCAAACTTGCTAGATAACACTTTAACTTCCTTCGCCTGGGTAGAATAAAAGCACACACACGGTGCCAAGTGCCGAAAAACTGTGCTTTAAAATTGTGTGTGCTTTGGGAAAAAATCCATTCTAGAATCAGGACAGGCCCACCAGTGGAGCCTGAATAAAAAGGATTTTCATTTTTCTAGTAACATCTTTGCTGGCGTTTTAAAATTCATTCAAAGCACTTCCTGATTTCAAGGAACAAAACAAATACATTGGACCTTTACTGTTCATTCAGCAGCTGATGCTTCCCAAAAAGGCAAAGCAGAATTTGTTCTGAGGTCCCCTACCAGGAGTCCATTCCATTTATTCACTTATTCCTTCCTTCATTCAACTAACACCAACCAAACAACCAAACAACACACCATATGCCAGATATTCTATCAGGGGATTTTTTAAAAATGAGTAAGACATTTCTGCCCTTGGGAAGTTATCCATCTACTGCGCATGACTGAAACTATGTATAATACAATAAACAAACGCTCAACAAAAAAAACGAGTACAGTACTATGAGAACTTCACTATCTGAATTATCTTGTAATGTTTATATTTTTCAAAATAATTCTGATTAGACTCCATCCCAAAGATGTGTGTGAGAAAGAGTGTGGGTGTGGGTGACAGTATGCATAAAGATGTCTGTCCTTTGGTGCAATGATTTGTAACTAGATGTAGTGTGCCTGGACCCTAGTGCTAACTTTGTTGTGCAATATCCTATCCTTGTTGGAGTAAGATTTGAAAAGAATAATCCTTCATGGTCCCTGTTGCAGGGCCAACCATCCAGTTTGTCTGGGATTCTCCAAGTTTTAGCACTGAAACTCCACAGGAAACCCCTCAAACCCAAGCAAACTGGAACAACTGGTCACCCTACCTCCTGCAGGAATTTTGCAGTGCATTGGAAGGAATGGACAGGTGAAGAGCTATAATATAAGGCATGATGGAATAACTGCAGTAACAGCTGGGTGGTCTAGAAAGGGTGTTTACATTTTAAAGGATATACACTGGAAGGATAATGTTTCAAATAAATCAATTTCAAATAGTGAAAATTGCAAACCATGTAACCAAAATCATGACAAATGGAAAAAGTCTTGCTACCAATAAATGACTAATGAAAGGACATAATCTTCTATCTTAAACATCACAAAAAGTGAGTCTGTTTTAGCCTCACGTCGCTCCCAGCTCTGGCAACCGCCTCCAGAAAAGGAGCTGGAGAAGAGTCTGGGCAGAGAGAAGGCAGCCTAGGGGAACCGGTGGTCTGGGGAGAGGCAGGAGCCAGCCCCAGCTCCCACTCCAGAATCTGGGTACAGGAAGAGCCAGAGCGGAATATTTGTTCTCTCCACATGATGTGTGGAAAAGGAAAGTAGACCTAACTATGCGATGTGAACTAACCCCTGCAAAAAAGTGGGCTTGGAAGAACCAAAGGACAAAAGGCCACAACATGTACTCAAGATCCTTCATAAGAGCAGGAAGAGGAGAAGGGATGAGAAACACTGACAGCCAGATAAAGCATGTCTTCCCCTGACACATACACACACCATTAAATAGAGGGCCAAAACCTTATCTTTTCACCGCTGCTTTTTGACTTGTGGGAGTTTTGGAAAGAGCTGCCAAAAGACAACAGGCAAATGAGGTAAGAGAAGTAAACAAGTGAGGCTGATTCCCTCTGATGTTCCAAGCCTCAGGCCTTAACCAAGGGACCATTCTGAGAGCCAAGTATTCTACCCACCAGGGAAAAGATCCACCCACAACAGTAAAGAGTGAGCCTGGGAGAACTCACAGATCCATCCCAGGGATCAGAAGAGCCACTGGGAATTGGGATTCTCCAACAGAAACTGCACAAAGCCTCAGCTGAATTCTTTCTCACCTCTGTTGAAGTCTTTCAGACTACAAATGAAGGGAATAGAACAGTAAATACCCTGCCCTCAGAATATAGTTAGGAGTGGGACACAAACAGCACTCAGTCAAGCCAGAGAAGTAGCCAAGGAGATTCCACCCTATGTCAGAGCAAACAGGAGCTCTGGGTGGCCCTCTCCATGCCATGCCGAAGAAGCATAATGAGAAACATCATAGCTACTATATTTCAAGAGTAACAACAAAATTGTTTTTTAAAAAGAGAGAATTAAGAAAGCAATAGCCTTCAAAAACCCAAAGAAAAATGTAGTCTAAAACAACATATAACTCAAACAGAAGAAAATGTCTTAGATCTCCAATTTCAGTTGACCTTCATATAAGGCCTGCAACAATAAACTATATAGAAGAAGACATTGGTACTAAACTTATAGACCTAGGACTCAAGGAAGACTTCATGAACCTGACCTCAAAGGCAAGGGAAGTAAAAGCAAATATAAATGAATGGGACTATATCAAACTAAAAAGCTTCTGCACAGCAAAAGAAACCATCAACAAGGCAAAGAGACAGCCAACTGAATGGGAGAAAATATTCACAAATAACGCATGAGATAAGGGTCTAATATCTAAAAATATATAAAGAACTAATAAGACTTAACAACAAAAAAACAAACAACCCAATTGAAAAGTGGGCAGAAGAACTAAACAGACACTTCTCCCACAAAGAAATACAAATGGCCAGCAGACATATGAAAAAATGCTCATCCTCATTAGCTATCAGGGAAATGCAAATCAAAACCACAATGAGATACCACCTCACACCTGTGAGAATGGCTATTATCAACAAGACAAGGAATAACAA